>MU227527.1:6630422-6642136 GCA_018584345.1 Thuja plicata | reverse complement strand
TTCCACCCTTGCTAATCTAATCCTAATTCTAAATTCTACCCTAACCCACCTCCTAATGTTGTCACATTCCATTAAGGAATGATTAACAACTCAACGCACTTGAGAAAGTCAACTTTCTCAAGCATGAATTTTCTAAAGGACCAACTTGCCAAGTTGAGTCTTACACTCCCCCATGCCTCTTAAATGAATGCCATTAATAACCCTTAATGGATATTCCTTTTTTCCCATCCATCATTAATGCCCAAGGCATTAATGGCTCTTACATCTCATTAATGACCCTAGGGGATCCATTAATGAACCTTGTCTCCCCTCTCTCTCTCTCTCTCCCATTAATCGATAAATTGAAGGGATTTAGAGCTCATAATAGGCCTTAAATTTCAAATTGTAGTGTTGTTATGCCAAGATTTTGAAGGAATCTCAAAGCATTGTTATGCTACACATTCCTTCCTAGCTTCATACACACTCCATTAGTCACTTTCTCATATGTTTATAACGTCCATTTTAGAGTAATATGCATGCTAAATAGTTAAATAGTTGTTTTTAAACTAAATCTTTCATGCTAGGTTGTTTATATCACTGGTATTTAGCATAAGCTGAGGGCTTTTATGTTATTTGCTACACTCATCCTAGTTAGAAAGAAATAAGTCAAAGTTATAGTTTATATGTTCATTAACCCTTGTTTCTCACTAACAAAATGACTTATTGAAGTGTTGTGCTGCAGAAAACAGGTGCACAAATATACACACACAACGAGTGCTTGCAGGTTGATGATAAGGAAGTAAGAAGACTTGGCTAACGTGTGTGTTTGCAGGTGTTTTTTTTGAACTGATTTCAATACTAACCATTTACAAAGCTTTTTCAAAACTTAAAGACATTTTCTCAACACTTGTTAAATCGACCAGATTATTATGCTCTTTTTCGTTGAGGAAAATTAGAAAATCAGACGTTGGTTTTGCACTTGTGAAGGAATTTGGGGATAAATGGACCAACAAACTCACATTTTAATTTATTTTGGAAATCAGTAATTGGACAAGCTAATCATTAAATTTTGGGGATAATTGAACAAGTTACATCGTTTAATTCATTTTGGGATCTGAAATTGAACAAGCAAATCACTTAACATTGCGGATAAATGAACAAACACAAATTTGCTTTCACACATTCTATTTTCATTAACTCAGGAATATCTAAATCAAGCTCAACATAGCTTGAGGGAATGAACATTGATTTACATGTTTTGGGAGAAAATGACATGGATTAGGAGAGTATACTCTTCTTCTTTTGAAGAATCAGAAATCTAGACATCCTACACTCACCAATCCTTTAAATGCTTATTTAATAGTAGAGGACCTGTTGGTTGAGGAAAAAATCTCCTGGGAACGACCCAAGTGAGGACAGGTTTTACACCAACCCTTCCAACTCACTATAAATAATTAATTCCTCATAGGCCAAAGCCTCAGAAGATGGAATCGGTTTTGTTCTTAGAATTTTGACATCATTCCTTGAACATGCTTGGGTATGTGTAGAGTGGAGCCGCTTGAATCTTGCTTGTGAGACTACACATATTTAGGTACTCATAGGGCTATACGCCTCAATTTTTCCTTGTGCAATTTTATGGGAGACGGTTTCGAACGGATTGCCCCATCATAAATAATGAACTTTGTAGACAAACTACCCGATTCACCTCCGAAAGGGTGATAATCCTTGTGCAAGGAAAAAAGTAATTGCCACAAGACACTCATGATATCGTGCCCTCACTTGTGTTTGGAGTAAGATAATACAACATCATGACTGGAGCCATTGTGTGCTTGGTGATGTTTGTATTCTGATTAGCATTTGAGTGTGTACCTAAGTCAACGAGCAAGGATTTTCATCCTCCACCTAGAAGATAGGGAATAAGGATATGTTTGTTCCCTTAACAATGCAAATCTGCTTGATGTATCTGAAAGATCACTAACAAGATAAAATCCTTCAAAATAAGAAACAAACTTCAATCCTTGGTCTACACATGTGTTTTTCACCCACTGACAGGTCTCAGGATGCAATTCGCAATCAAACAAACTTCACACACTTCTAAAACTAAATTTTCAAAAATGACAAAATCTGATAGAGACATCAGAAACTCGCATCCTAAATTTCCTAGCTCATATTTGGTGTCTTGGCTTATATCTAGTATCTTGGCTCGCATCTGGTTAGCACATCATCACATCTAGGGTTCAAGCTCACATCTAGGGACATTAGCAACTCGTATAGTGTATTTCTTAGCTCGCATCTAGGGGCTCGCATCTAGGATAGTGGGCACTTGCAGAATAGTTTCTCAGGAAACTCAGTTGATTTGGATACCTTTTTGATTCTTTATTCTAGCCCTATTGTATTTTTTGGTCTCCCTATTGCTGTGTCAAAACAATTTTTCAAACGTCTAGCTTGCATGTCCTATCAATTTCTTGCAATCCATCTCAATACATGTGGTCTATCCTCTTTTTACAACAATTTGATTCCCAGCTCACTATCAGGCAATTCTAACCCTGTAATGCTGGAATCATTTACTTCCACCAAGATAAAAATGATACTTCCACCTAGACACACTCACTTGAATGATTCGAGATACTACCTAGCATTATCGGGAAACTTTGACGAAGTTGAGATCCAAATACATGGTTAACACAAGATGCAACAAGTACACCTCTAAAGGATCGAGAGTACTTTCTAAATTAGTACACTTTCAAGGAGAAACATCTCACAATTCCCTACTTGATCTAGACTCTCCAGAAATGGACAGGTCCACTCATGGATGGAGTGAGGCTTTTGACGAATATGACAATAGAAAAAACCAAAAGCACAAAGATATCGATGAAGAAGAAGAACCCACATTTGACCATCCTATTTTGAATCAGGAAGTGAGGAAGACATCACTGAAGAAGATTACAATGAACTAAAACAGAGCAAGAAATTCCAAAAGACAATGGAAAAGATGATTGATGAAGATAAAGAGAAATACTTTCTCCATCTAGCATCCACTGGCATAAAGTTACCCAAGGATTATGATGTGGAACAACTAAAAGAAAAGGAGGTACCAACTCCTGTATCTATTCTCTCCAAACAACTCACCTTGATGCAAACATAGCTTTCAAGTCTCAAACAAGAGAAGGCTAAACCCAAGACAAAATACTCTGTGGACTCCATTTGTCCATTTCCTTTTGACAAGAGTATCACTATGGTTCCATTCCCTCCCAATGTGGCAAGGCCAAAATACTACAAGTATATGGGAGAGACCAATCTAAATGACCATGTTAGAGAATTTTTTTCTCTTAGTATAGAGTACATGCATGAACCTACTTACCTTATACAACTCTTTCGTAGAAGTCTAGGAGGCAATGCCATGGAATGGTTCTCAAAACTTACACCTAAGGTCAAAAATTTTGAGGAGTTAATTCAACAATTTATCCAACATTAATCCTATAATATCCAGCATGATGTGACTATGATGGACCTATGCAACACTAAAAAAAAGATTGGCGAATCCTTTACCCACTTTCTACAAAGGTGGAGGAAAATATTTGCACAGTATTCAAGAGCTATTCCCGAATCCGCAAAAATAGAAATCTTTGTTAATAACTTAGTACCTAAATTGAACTACGTATTGCAAATGCAAGACTCCCCTAGCTTCAATAGGATGATCAAGAATGCTATCCGTATTGAAGAAGTTATGGTAAAAAAGGGAGAGATCACTCTTCAAAGTGAAAACAAATCTAACAACTCCAACTCCAAACCTAAATGGTGCAAGCAAAACAAAAATGTTGTCAACGATGGCGTAGTAGACACATCCAATGTTGGTCCTAAAATTGAGGTATTCAATCTGACTAACAACATGCAAGCAAGCAAAGATGCCAAGGTAACGACCCCCATACCCAAAGAAACCAATGATAATAGAAAGGGTTAGACATGGACTTCAAAACCTCAAAGAACTTTCACTCCTTTGGGAGAGCCTCTCGAGACTATTTTGAAGACACTAGTAGACAAAAAAGTTCTCACAATCCCAGATTCCAAACCATGGGAACCAGCGGTCAAACCAAGGTGGCGGGATGATAATTTTCACTGTGTCTTTTGTAAGAACAAAGGACACAATACTAACAACTGTCTTAAACTCAAACATGTTATCCAAGACCTTATTGAAGGAGGCAAAATCAAAGTGGAAGGACACACTACCAATGAAGATCATACAACATTTAACAAACCATTCCCTAATTATAAAAAAGGGGAAGCATCTAAAGGAAAAGGTAATGAAGTAAACTACACCTACTCCAATAATTATAACGTGATCAATATGCTAGACATTAAAACTAAATCAATTAATATGGTCACAATCAAAGGTATTTATTTGCAATTGAATGCGGTGACTCAAAGCCAAGCACAAGTCATGATCAAAGGACCTAATTCTACCTTAAAACCAACATCAACATCCAAGGTTCCTATTGTTACTATCCCTAAACCAGCAACAAAACACATGGTTACTATTCCTTTAGAAAAGTATGACTTGGTGGACCAATTGCAATGAACCTCTACTAAAATTTTCATTTTTGAGTTTCTTAAAATCTCCATAGTGCATAGGGAAATCCTGGAACAAGCCCTACATGCCACAAATGTGCCAAAGGACCTTGATATAGAAAAATTCCAAGCGATGGTCAATCACATCGCAGTGCCACATTACCTCTCCTTTTCTGAAGAGGATGATAAATATTTGACACATCCACATAATTAACCCCTCCATATTGAAGTCCCCATTCATAAATCCTGCATTAGACTCATGTTGATAGATGGAGGTGCATGATTGAATATTTGTACCATTAATCTAATCAAGAAACTAGGTCTTTCAAAATAGACCATTGACTCTAGAAGCAAAATAACTATCAAAGCTTATGATGAGGAAGAAATATCCTCTAAAGGTCTTATTTTTCTACCCATCAGAGTCAGGCCGATTGAAAGAAATGTCATATGTCAGTTTCTGGATCTACCCCTAGCTTACAACATCCTATTGGGGAGACCATAAGCTATGCTATCTACTTACCACCAATGTATCAAGTTCCCACATAATGGGGTGGAAGTAACTATTCTTGCAAATTCTAATTATACTTGCAAAAATATCAAAGTAGGTAGTATGATTCCACATAACAAGGAAGCTATGGATGAGATTGCTCTTGAGACTACCAAAGACATGGTGATGAAAAGTTTCAAAAAAACCTTAAAACTTGAAGAAATAGGTAAGGGAGAATACAAGCTGGACATGACTCCATCACTGACAAAATTATCAATATCACCAAGATCCTATGGAAGACCCTCCTCATCTTTCACACCTTCCATGTCTAAAGAGCCAAAAATCCACAAAGCAACTGACATGGTTAAGGAATCCACATCTTCTTTAGATAACACATAAGAACAAGAAGTCTTGGACTGGATTTACAAAGGAGAACCAAGGGAAGCTGAGGTCAAACATGTAGAAATGCCCCCGAACAATATGCTAAAGGATATAACCTCCTCAAGGAAATGGGATATAAAATAAAAGGACCTCTAAGTGACATAGGAAGAGGACTTATTGAACCTATGCACATGGAGTTCAGGAATACCAAAGACAAAATAGGACTAGGTTTTAATAATGAATCTGACAAACCTACTTCAAAAGAAAGCACGGTATCTGACAAAGGGAGTGATGAAATAGAAGAGATATAACTAGAACAATGATCCTATGAAAGATTATTACATGTAGGCATAGAGAATCCTGACTATCAAGGAGAGTGCTATGTACCAAGATTTGAGGTACCACAAGATATTCGTGTCCCTTTGTTAGAAGCTCCTATTCAAGAGGTAGGAGACACAACAGAAGATGATCTAGAGGTACCATTGATAGTAATGACTATGGAGAGCAAACCTTGACAACAAGGTTCACATCCTAACTGGGGGAAGTTAGTCACAATCACACATATCCTTGATTTACCACACTTTGATCCACATGTGGCTAATCGAGTACATTAGATAAATATTACAGAATTCTTAAACAGGTCTGATGATGAAATAATAGACTCTCATGATTATGAGTGGGATGAGCTATCTGTCGCCATAGAGGAAATTGAAATAGATGTGATTCACATGTTTGCAACTCCATCAGCACCCAAAAAACATTCCAATACTACTCCCAACAATAGTGATATTCCTAAAGTAGAGGAAGAGTTCCTTCCCCCAATCATTGATGGAGAGACAAGTGTTCTCATAAGTCTAGAAGAACTTCAGAGGCGACAAGAAAGAAGCCTCCTTTTACGAAGAGATGGTGATGAAAGTTCCACTAATGAGTCACTAGATTATGGTCCACATATAACTAACAATGACCCTTTTAATGATTATCTAACTCTTATTGATCTAAACATCAAATAACTTAACTTAATAGGACATGTCATATCAGTTAATAGTCTTGATGCTAATGCGATGCTGTCCTTCCCCGAGTCTGAATCCTTGTCTTTAATAAACCCAGACCTAATTAATTGGACTAATATAGATCCTACTCCTATCCTCAACTTTTCCAATGAGTACACCTTGGCTTGCTATCTAAACACTTTTGAACCTTATCCTTCTTCCACCAATGCAAGGAGTGTGAACATGTCACATGAGGATATCAAGTTTCTCAGTCAAAAATTAAAAAAGAAAAAGAAAAAAGGGGACTGGCGGTGAAAACCACGTTGTGGTAGTGTCAGATCCTAAAATAGTAAAAACAAAAGATGTATCCAATTGTGAAAACCTCTTAGAGGCACCAAAGGATGAGATTGTTGATATCCTCCCTGAGCACTTTCAAGAAAGGTCTTCAGTTCTGATAGAACCCACAAAACCAGTTAATTTGGGCACTGCTAAAGTTCTTCAAATAGTACATCTAGCACAATATTTTATAGAAGAGGAGAAGACATAGTTCACTGAGTTCCTGAAAGAGAAGAAGATCAACTTTGCATGGTCTTATACCAATATTCCTAGACTAGATCCTTAATTGATAATGCACCACTTGTCTATAGCTCCCGGGATCAAACCTGTAAAATAAAAACTTAGAAAGATGCATCCTCATGTTGCATCACTAGTAAAAGTAGAGCTAGAGAAATTGTTAAAAGATGGATTCATCAGAGTCATTTCCTACATAGGATGGATCTCCAATGTGGTCCCAATGTCTAAATCTAATAAAACTATTAGGATATGTACCAACTTTAGAGACTTAAACAACACATGTCCTAAGGATGACTTCCCCCTGCCTAATATTGATATGATCATAGTTGTCACGACAGGCTACCAAATGTATTCACTAATGGATGGTTTCTCAGGCCATAATCAAATTAAAATTGCCCTTGAGGATCAAGAGAAAATTGCATTTACATGCACATTGGGCACATTTTGTTGGACCATCATGCCATTTGGGTTAAAGAATGCCGATGCTACATATCAAAGAGCAATGACTACCAAATTTCATGATATGATGCATAAAAACATGGAAGATTACGTGGATGACACCTTAGCTAAATCCAAAGAACTGAGCACTCATATTGATGACTTAAGGAAGATATTGGATCGAATGGAGCAATTTAAACTCAGTCTCAATCCCAAGAAATGTGCCTCTTGGGTCCAATCAAGAAAGATCTTAGGGTTTATTGTTTTAGCGAAAGGAATTGAAGTAGACCCGACAAAGGTTAAAGCTATACCAGAAATGACTCCTCCATGCAACATCAATCAAATGAGGACATTAAAAGGGAGACTTCAACCAATTAGGAGGTTCATGTCACAACTTGCTGACAGAGCACAACCCTTTACCAAATTACTACATAAAGGGGTCACTTTTAAATGGGATGAACACTATGAAGCCAACTTAAGAGAATTAAAAGAATACCTGGCTACTCCTCCTATTCTTATGGCACCGATCCATGGAAAGCCATTACTCTTGTATATTTCAGCTACACCTACATCACTAGGAGTATTTCTTAGACAAGAGGATGAAAAAAAGAAAGAAAGAGATATCTACTACATTAGTATAACACTAGTCTCCTATGAGCTCAATTACAACATTATTGAGAAAGCATGCTTAGCAGTCATCTTTGCATCACAAAAATTGAGACACTACATGCTCTCACATATAGTAAGGCTCATCTCTAAGATCGATCCTCTAAAGTACCTTTTAAATAAAACAACATTAATAGGACGTCTGGAAAAATGGGTCCTTTTTCTAAGTGAATTTGACATTGAGTATGTGGATAGGAGGGCTATTAAAGGACAAGTCCTTGCAGATCAAATAGCTGATTTACCACTTCAAGATGATGAAACTTTAAAGATTGAATTCCCTGATGAGACCATTATGCATTTAACTAAGTATCTATGGAAGATGTACTTTGTTGGTTCTTTCATGCAAAAAGACTCTAGATCAGGAGTTTTGTTCATAACTCCTCAGGGCTACAAGATACCCAAGTCTTAAAAATTGATGTTTCCATGCACGAACAACATTTCTAAATATGAAGCATTGGTAAACAGTCTTAAACTTTCTATGGAGTGGAAGATTGTAGAGTTACACGTGTATGGAAACTCCCAGCTCATTATTAATCAATTCAATGGAGATTATTAGATAAAAGATGAGAATTTGACACCCTACAAACAACTGGTTGATGAATTATAAAATTACTTTGTCTTCATCACATTGCAGTAGATACCCAGAACAGAGAACAAAGTTGCAGATGCTATGGCTACATTGGCGTCCATGTTACAACTGGAGGAACATAAATTCCTCTATGACTTCTTGGTGGAAGAATTATCCTATCCTACCTTTGATACCCCTAAATATTAGGTAATCTATGTTTTGAACACCCCAAACCAATCTCGGTATGCTAATATCATTTCTTACCTAACTGACCAAACCATTCCCAATGATCTATCAAGAAATGAAAAAATAGCCTTGATTAGGATAGCATCATGTTATGTCCTCATAAATAATAACTTATATCAATGAGGTGTCAAAGGTATGCTTCTTAGATGTTTAGAACTTGAAGAGTCAAATTGCACCTTAAAATAAGTCCATGAAGGTGTGTGGATCACATTCAAACGACTTCTCACTAGTAAAGAAACTGCTTAGATTAGTCTATTACGAGCCTACAATGGAAAAGGATGCTATTCAATTTTCCAAAACATGTCATAAATGCTAGACATATAGAAATCTCATCCATGCTCCTGCCAGAGAACTTATACCTTTTAGAACATATTGGCCATTTCAGCAATGGGCCTTTGACTTGGTTGGAAAAATATATCCCAATTCTTCAAATGGACATAAGTCCATCATTATAGCCACTGAGTATTTCACGAAGTGGGTCAAAGTCCTGCCGGTAATCAAAGCCACTAGAAAATAGGTGGATATGTTCATTCTGAACTACATTATCTATAGATATGGGATACCCTCTTCAATTCTAACAGACAATGGGGGCCAATTTAAAAACCAAGACATTGATGACCTTTGCGAATAGTTCCACATCACTCAACACTGCTCCTCAATCTATTACCCTCAAGGTAATTTACAAGCTGAGGCATCTAATAAAAATATTCTAAAAATCCTACATAGAACTGTAAGTAAGTCTGGTAGAGACTGGTATTTACAACTGAATTCAGCGCTATGGACCTATAGAACAAGCATCAGAACACCGACTAGAGCCACGCCATTTTCCCTAGTCTATGGCGCTGAAGAAGTACTACCTATTGAGGTTGAAATCCCATCTTTGCGGATATATTTACAGGGTCTTGTTACTAATGAGCAATATCGCATCGATAGGGTGAATTCTTTAGACCTACTTGATGATCATAGGTAACATGCATTCGATCATCTGAAGGTGTACCAAGCACACATGTCCAAGGGGTACAATAAAAAGGTCAAACCACAAAAATTTCAAGTGGGGGATCTCGTCCTAAAGGAGAATCCTAAGAACCAGCCTAACAAAGAACAAAAAGGAAAATTTGAACCTAATTGGTTGGGGCCTTATGTTATCACTGATACTTTTGGGACCGGAGCTTATCAACTAGCTACACCTAAGGGAGACATTCTTCTAGATCCTATCAATACTCTACATTTGAAGCGGTTCTATGCTTGATGTTTGGCTACCATAGCCTGTACAGTGAAAATTTAGAAAATACCAAAAAAATTCAGAAAATTGATCCTAAAGAAATCCAAAAATAGTGGAAAAAGTCCTGAAAAAAGGTATCCTTGGTGAAAACCTGGCAAACAGGCACCTTGATACTACAAAAACATTCAAAAATGTATAAATAGCAAAAAAAATTGAAAAAGAGAAAAGTGCCTTGATGACAGTCTGGTAAAATGGGCATCCTGGTAGCAAAAATAATAAAGAAGTTTTTCCAAGTGGTGAAAACCTGACAATCAGGTGTCACTTGTATTCGGTGCTCTATCTATCAATACATTGCTGATACTAAACCTTCACGATTTCACCTGTGCTAAGAGTTGACTTTGTTTCCCTACAAAAATCTTATCCTCGCTTGGGATTTGTCTACATTTCTGTCTTAGGATCAAGTCATTCTGCACTGGGGGCATCTTTTGCTAGCATGATAGGTAGCATCTGCTAGGTTGTCATAGGATATTTTGTCTTGTAACATAATGATACTCAGTGTTTTCCCTAAAATGTCACTTTCACACAAACATTGCACTAACATGAACGGTGTTCCTAAGACCTACATTGGATTGCAAATAGGAAGAAAGTTGTATATATACATGGAACACATAGTGCTTGAATTCCAAACTTTTGATTGATGAATCTATGGTGTGCTTGAAAAATAAATTAATAGTATTTCTTAATAATACTTAAACATAGTTTGATCTTGGTTTGATTATAACTCTTTTATGTTCCCATGATGCTTTAACTAGGGGCATATAAATAGTTATGATTTTTCTTTGATTGATTCTCAATTGATGGTTGTTATGTCTTCTGAGTTACTTCATGACATCTGCGTAAAGACAAAGAGTCACAAGGACGGGGGGCATACAATTTTCTTTGTTTTCTACGTATGGTGATTGTTCTAAATGATCTTATAAATTTCACTTAACTTGAATTTTTATGGTAAGAGCTACCACCCCGAGTGGATAGCCGCATATATCTCGATCTTTGTTATGTGTAAACTATGGTGAGGCTAGAACAATTTCCTTGTCTATTTTCTAAAAACTCAGATTCTCACTAAGGTATAGGAAGCATAATGTACCTATTCAGGCTCAAAATTGTCACCCTAACTCAGGCATTAGGGCTACACGACAATTCCATCCTCACAATGGAAACCTCTCCTAGCTGTGGGTAGACTATGAATGAAGAGGAATCTTTGGATTCTAGGCCGGTTCCTATAAAATATGGGATATCACCTCCTGATTTGAAACTTAGTAGGGAAAGGGAGAAAGAGAAAACTTTAAAAAACTGGAAATAGAAAGGGGTGATACACCAAGGATGAATCAGAAACTTTTGAGAAGAAAATGATAGCTCCAGATCTTAACACACAATCAAATCTAGATGATTTGGTACACTATTCAACATATAGGTTAATGAGTTTAATTATCAGGGTTCAACCACAAATAACTCAACACTTAACAACATACATTTCTCAAATAAGGTTTGATGAATCAGATTTAGCAATTTGGAAGGAACAATGAAACATTCACTTCCAAT
>MU227527.1:6607392-6626510 GCA_018584345.1 Thuja plicata | reverse complement strand
CTGATAATAAATGTAGCAAGTGAATGTAAATCATCAAAAACTGTAAGGTAGTTTTGATTGGGTAACATAATATGCAAATTTCTGTTTTGGTGCCTATTTTGTTGTATGATTGGATTTTGGATAACAGTACCCAAGGATATGAATTTTCAAGGTCATTGCGGGTCCAATATCTTACCTTACGAAGATTCTGATATAGTAAAAGGAAGGTGACTATTTTGTTATCCTGGCTTCTATGCCTTGATGCCTAAGTATATTTCTGAGATTTCATCTAATAAAAATAGTATTCATACTTTCATAATATTAGTGGGTATTAGTGATGGTTGTACTATCAAGTGGTATCCATTCCAAAAGCACCCAATGATGATAAAAATGTCCAAAAACTACCAATCAGTGACAAGTCCTAAGAGTCTGCATATAGCTGCATTTAGGGATTGCATGATGCATTTATGAAAGAAATAAAAGCATAAGGAATTTGAGCTCAACAATTATTTTTCTCTTCTAAATCCAAGTTAATTATATCCATTCAATATTACTGATATTTATATCGTTGCACATCCATAACATACATTTTGCATTCATAAAATGAGATAGGAAAATCACAAAAACAAAGCATTTATACATCACATTTATTTGTACATCCTAAGTACATCCATACATTTTACTTGCATAAGAAAAACTCAAAAAACATACATTTTGCATATTCACATAGTATCATTTGAAATATATTTATATCAGTGATAAATCTGAATGCATAAATGATGTCATCATCTAATCTAAATCATTATAAAAACAAGATACAACCACATGTGCAAACAAATCTATCAAAGCATATGGAACTCATGAATCATGTCAGAATTATAAACAACTGCATCAGATATATATATCCAAACATCATGCTACAAAGATCAATAACATGGCACAAGTCTACACAAAGAGTATCAGAGGGTAAGAATGTATATATATATATATATATATCATGTGTCATCATACAAAAGAAATATCTCAAAATGATCTAGATATACAATATGAATGTGTGACAAAATACAGAATCAGCTCTGGCTTCCTCCCTCTCCCTAATTTGGAGGAGGAGGACGTGGTGGTACAAATGGTGGTGGAGGAGGCATGGCCCCCTTAGACTCCTGGGAAACTCATGAATAAGACAGTGCTCTCTGGCCCTCTAGAACTACAGCATGGTATAAAGCCAAGTAATAGGCTGCTCTCTATCCTTGATGAGTGGCTATCTGAGCTTGTGCATCTCTCTCCGCTCTAAGCATATCACCCTTCCTATCCTGCTCTTCCCTAAGGTGCTCCAGCTGTGCATCCCTATCTATCAGTAGAGCCTCTAAAGTGGTAATATGTGTTCTAAGCTACTCTCTCTCCCACTCACACTAAGATAGTGGGTCTCCATCTTTGCTGGAACCATTGCCAAAATCCTATCCTAAAGCTTTGTCCTGTGATCTATCAGGCTTCCTCTATTGCTGCTATCTCTATACTCCACTATAAGTAAAGGATGAGGATCTATTTGGAGAGCAACAAATGTGAAGCAGGTACGCTGACCCTCTACACTACCACTGGCCACATCTGTAGTGCCACCCACAGCTCCATCTCCCATATCATCTCTGTCATCATCACCGTCATCTAGAGGAGGACATCTCCCATCTCTACCTCCATCCCTCACTCCATGTCTACCAGCACCCCTATCTCTCTGTGCTCCTCCTCTCCCCCTAGTAGGGCGATCATCCAAATCATAATCTATTGGGTCCTTTATACAAGGATGGCCTCCTCAGGCACTATGAATCATGGAAATAGATGTTGTAGCATCTCTGTAGCATACCCATCAGAACAAACTACATATACAACATCAAAATGAAGATCCAAATCAACTCCAACCATGTCTCTAATATCCTAGTGGGTAGTCTCATATACCAGCCATGCACCCCATAATGGTGCCTCATCACAGATCTGAGCATATATAGTCACATCTTGGGTCCTGCCCTGTCACTGACCAAACTGTCTCAAGAATCAGGTATACATAAATCGCTCTATAATGTACCTGGTCCTCCTAATAAGGTACCTTCTCTGAAACAAAAATGGAACCTGTCTGGCATCTGAGTTCCACTCCTCACAGTCTAAGTATGACTACCATACTACCTCTGTCATATCATCAAAAAGCCTCTGCCAGTACTCTACCTTACCCAGATGGGGCTGATGAATCAGAATGACATACATATAAACCTAAGGATACTCAGGTGCTGGCTTCTTGTCTATAATAGATCATGTCACTGGGATGTGCTCCCAGGCCCAGATCTGAAGAATCAAAATGCCCACATTCATGCTCTGAGTATAATGATACACAATCTCATGGAGCTCTCAGTATATATGGGTCAGAATGCAACTGACCCATGCAAATCTCCATCTCGAGATGACCATTTTCTCCAACTTGTCTACCCATCATACAAGGAATCTGTGCTATCCTCTGTCTCGCATCAAGACGCCACCAATCAAGCCTGCTAAATATATAGATAATTGATCGTAATGATTGCACATGTAATCCCAAGAAAGGTATCTCCAATCAATGGTATCATCCTAGAAATACTGACAAGCTGCACCAATCACCACGGTAGAAGTCGACTCAAAGTGCACCTCATGACCAATAATGGGAAATTGCAATATGCGCCATATGTCCTTAGGAGTGACTGTCATCTCCCTAGTTGGGAGATGGAAGGTTTTGTGCTTTGAGTGCCATCTCTCAGCAAGAGTAGTCAATAACCCCCGATTTACCCATATATTGGGTAAACCAATCAAGGATCGTAATCCGTAATGGACCACTACCTCTTTCTCATCATCTGACAAAAGTCCAGCCAAGGCAAGCACGCGCACTGGATATGTACCTCGAAACACAACTACCTCAAAACTGACCTATTTTTGGTAAAAAAAAGATCAATCAATGTTCTATCTATGACAAAAATGCAGAATCATAAGTTAGCTAAGTGAATCAAGGTCTGCAGAGGAAAGACAGTTCACAATTTGCACAAATTCTAAGTCTAAAACCCAGATGCGATCTTGGATATACAGGGTGCCATCTTTTTACTGGATACAATCTTGGAAAAAATAGGATGCAATTGAGAATACAGGGTGCGATCCTAGAATCTCAGATGCGACCCCAAAAATGGGGTACGATCCTGACAAGACATGGTACAACATACACTGAATTTCTTCTTCTAAACTAGGCTCAAAATAGAGTAACTAGATGCGATGTAGGAAATCCTGGATGTGACGTAGAAATTCAGGAAAACAAGATACAATCCAGGAAATACCGGATGCGACGCGAGTTTGACAAGGTGCTATCTGGAATCTCGGATGCGACCCAGAATTCAAAGGGCTCTAAAAGCCACAAAAATTCATAAAAATCAAAATTACAAAATCTACAAGGTTGTTTTGCGAGTACTTATTGGAGGTGTGTAATCGGCCGGGCGCTGATGATGATGAATGAGCTTGAAATGATGCTTCCTAACTGGGACCACCATCTTCTCTGCAGAGATCTCAAATTTACTATAGGAAAAAGTGAAAATGAATAGTAAAATGGTAATTTTTGAGATATATATTGGTCTTTTGAGCTGTTTAGGGGTTCCAAAACTCCTCCCAGGCAACTGAAACTCCATTTCTATTCTCTTTTTGATCAATCAGGAACCAAATCAAAGGTGCATAGGGTCTTTTATGCAGTATACTAACAATTTTGTGACAACTCGTGGAAATGCAAAATTGCTCCATTTGTTTTGAAAATCTATCAAATTGTACATTTCATCAAAAATCTTGGTCCGACATCTTTTTATCAATCTCACCATTTCCATTTTCATGTAATTAACTTGGTACTTGTGTGTTTACTCTTAAACACACCACCTTTTTCACTTCTTCTACTCTGCTCTTTCTTGCCTCACCCATTCCATGAGAGTGATACATCATTTCCACAAAGGGATTTCATTTCTTTCCTTCGATTGCGTTCCTGAGGGGGCATGATCACACTATCATCAATCAATTCTTGCTTGAAACAACATAAAATGACTTTATTATCAAACAACTAGGGGCATGATAGTTTCCTTGACTAAGTCAAAACTGTTGGATTGAAAGCTTTGGTTCTCATAAGCTAGATATCTTGCGTTTCCTCATTTTAAAAGATTCTTATTAAG
Source organism: Thuja plicata (assembly GCA_018584345.1). Taxonomy (NCBI): domain Eukaryota; kingdom Viridiplantae; phylum Streptophyta; class Pinopsida; order Cupressales; family Cupressaceae; genus Thuja; species Thuja plicata. The sequence goes on along the minus strand of MU227527.1, from coordinate 6,622,323 downwards.
CTTTTGGCAGCTTCATACTAACTTTTGGACAACAACCAAGTTAAGAATTAGTATTATCAATCTTTGGACGACAACCAAGTTTAGAATTAGTATCTTTAAGATCTTTTATTAACCTTTGGATGACAACCAAGTTCAAATTAATTTCTATTAGTTTAGTTCAATCAAGTGAAAGACTGATCTCATCAGGCATTTTGTTTGATCATGAGCGAAATTCTCAATCTTTCTGAAGTCAAAATCAAAAACTTTCTTTGAATCAACGCGCTGCTTGCACATCAATTCAAAGAGGGGAAAATGTAACCACCTAGATTTGGTTTGCTCTGACCATAGACCCTATTTTCCCTAAGTGTGATCATACCCCCAATTATGTTCAAACAAATCTTCAATCAACTGACATATGTCATTCAAATAAAATTTAATCTCCTAAGTGATCTAATCACTAAATTTTATTAATCACCTAAGCCAATCAAATCAAATCAATTTAATTCAAATCATTTTCAAATCAAACATGGCTAAGGTAATTAATTTAAAAGGAATTAAATAAATCCCCATTATATAAAACCACTTGCAAAAATCCTATCTTCTAGCCTAAATTAATCTAATTAATTGGCTATAGTCCTAATTAATTATCTAAAGCAATAAAAAGCTTAAATAATTAATATTCCTATTTTTGAATGAATATATTTAATATAATTTATTTCATTAATATTCCCCTAAACCCCCAACCTAACCTACCTCAACCACCTTGACCGTGGGTTCAAACCCATCCCAACCTATTCACCCCATGCTAAATCTAATCCTAATCCTAATCCCATTCTAACCCACCTCCTAATGATGTCACATACCTAAAAATGTGATTAGGAACTCAACCCACTTGAGAAAGTCAACTTTCTCAAGCTTGACTCTAAGCCCTCTCCATGGCTCTTAAATGCTTGCATTTAATGCACATGACTTCTCCATGCCTCTTAAATGTTTGTATTTAAGGCATATTCCTCAATCCCATGCTTCTTTAATGCCTTTGACATTTATTCCTCTTACACGTCATTAATGAGTTTTGCAACTCCATTAATGATCCTTGTCCCCCCTCTCTCTCCTCATTTCTTCTATAAATAAAAGGAGTTTTTGAGCACAAATAAACCTAAATTTTAGATTGAAAATGCATTGTTATATTTCTTAGATCATTTGTGAATTCATGTTGCATTTTAGCTGTAATATTAGACATTGTTATTATCTTCATTTTAGAGCTAAAATACATGTTTCTTTATCATTTAGATTAGTTTTGATTCGAATCTTTCATGCTAGGTTGTATATGTCACTGGAAAAGGCATAATCTAAGGGCTATTATGTTGTTTTTCACACTCCTAGTTAGAAAGCAATAGATCGATTTTAGTGGATTTACATGCTTTACTAACCCCATTTTCACTAACATAATGATCTATTGAAGTGTTGTTTCGCAGGTAACAGATGCACAATTTCATACACACAAGATCCACACCTCTTGCAATTTCTATGCCTTTCCATTGTCCTATAATTCTTCACTTAGTAATCATTCTTCCTAAAACATCTTCCATCAAGATGAAGAGGAAGGGGGAATTTGATCACCTTGTCTCAATCCTCTCGATGTTGAGAAAAAGCCTTGTAGACTACTAGTGACCAATATGTAGGCTCTATAATCTATTGACATTCCCTTTATCTAATCAACCCAATTTTTAGTGGACCCAAAATTCTTCAAAACTATGTATAGAAAATTTCTATCTACTCTATCATACACCTGCTAAAATCTTGCTTTACAAACATCTTCTTCATCTTACCAATTTGGATTGAGTGGATTGCCTCATGTGAAAAAACAACAGTCTTTAATTCTTTCATTTGAATTGGTCCCAACAAAATTTTGTTATCTACTTCTATGACTAAAGGAGGAATCACACCTAATACCTCTTCATAATCGTATGCTATATTCACTTCATTAGCTACCCAAAGAGTGGAGAAAAATTTCACCGCTTCCCTATTTATAACCTCATGCTTAGAAGTCAACTGCACATCCAAATTTTTGATTGAAGATATTCTATTGACTAATCTTCTTGCTTTTACTAAACTATGGAAAAAATTTGTATTCTGGTCCCCTTCTTTGAGTGAATTCTCCCTGGATCTCTGCTTCCAAAACACTTCTTGTCACATTAAAATTTTTCTAGACTACTTCAAATATTTTTCCACTTCATCCATACCATCTTTGATAGCTTTATTATTCAAAGATTCTACAAGATCCTCCAAGATTCTTTTTTTTTGCAAAAATATCCTTAAAGTGATCTCAATTCCATCTCTTCAATTTCTATTTTTATGTACTAGAGCTTCTTGAAAAATTGGAATCCCTTGTTTCTATCTACATCTGGGGCAGTTTTCCACTAAATCGCCACCATATCCCAAAATCCCTTTTCTCTAAACCAAATTTTATCCATTTTGAAAGGACATATAATCGGAACTGAATCCTTTTTTTACAACCATAGCCACTGGATAATGATCAGATCGTCGCTGAAAATATCTCAGCTTCAAAAATCAATGGAAGAGTACCCCAATCACGTGCTAAAAAGAATTGGTCCAACCTCTTCTTTGTATGAGAAAATCCCAATCATTTATTTGTCCATGTGAAAGTCCCATTCTTTTTTTTTGATTTCCCAAACCCAATTTTCAAGTTACAAAATTTTGAAAATCAAATTGAGTTATATTCATTGTTCTCTTCCCACCTTTCTTATCTGACATTTATAAAGTAGCATTAAAGTCCCCCTATTATGAAGGATCCCTTATCCAATTCACTCATAACCATTGAAAAGCTATCCCAAATCTCTTTCTTTTCATCTATTTTTGTCGGACCATATACATTGAAAACAAAGACAAGAATCTACTATTGTAACATACTCACCTTTACTAATTGCCAATTCCGTGTTTGAGAAATTCCCTCCACTTTAACTTTTCTCAGGTTCCATAGACCACCCAAGTCATCAGAATCCCCTTGTGAAGTCACAAAGTATCTCGATCACCTCTACCAAACTCCTAAAAACCTTACTGCCGCCTCTTGATCTAATTTGGTTTCTTGCAAACATACCACATCTGGTTTTTCTTGATTAAAACACTATTTTATTAGACGTTTCTTGTCAGGGGCATTACGTTAGAATTCATAGAATTCAACCACCAAGATTCACTACATGCAAAATAACCTATTACAAAAGCAAATCTTGGAGACAAGAATGTTCTAAAAGAAAAAATATTCATTCAGAGAGGGAATCCAAAATACAAAGAGATCAAACCTTCTAAAGGTGATTGAAACCCTAAAAGGGAAACCCTAAAGGGGAAATATCTAGGTTGCATAATAATAATTAATAAAAGAATTAATTATTATATGCCTAAAGTTTAGCTTAAGTGAAATAGAGATAATAAGTGACTTAATAATTAAATCAAGATGATTTAATTAATAAGTGTAATCACTTTATTACTCTAACACCCCCCTTAAGATAAACTTAGGGAGAAGATAAAAACCTAGAACCAACTACTGAAAGAAGGAAATGGGTCCCGACAACAAGGCCTGATCAGGTACCCAAGTACAAAAAAATCTCTGTAAAGAGGAGAAAAGGAGAAAAAGCAGTGGGAAAACCCCTTTCCAAAAAGAGATAAATCCTAGTGAAGGACTGAAGAAGCCTCCAAAATAGAGAATGTCCTGGAGAAAATAGGAACAAATAAAGAACATGTAGAACACCTTTGAAGTATGAAGCTGAAAAACACTGTCAAAAAATAACTGCTGGAACCTCCATTGTAATCGAACATGATCAGTTAGAGAAGACCGTAGACAATCCTGAAGAGCTGATCAATTGAAGATGGAAGGATGCCTCTAAAAAAATAATGAAAGAGTGTCCATATTGTAAATGATCCATCTCACCAAAATGCATAGGTTCCTAGCCACTACATCTGCCTAGTACATAGGAACAAATAATGAATACATAGATCATTCCATTAAACGAAGGAAGCATTAGAACCAACATGAGATACCCCCCATAATTTTGAGTAGGGAGAGGAATGACAGGTACACTGAGTTAGACTGCCAATAAACACTACATGATGAAGAATGTACAAACACATATAAAGGATGGTGCAGTGGAAGGATCACTCTCTTGACACACATAATGAGGCTAATGTCATGGAAGGAACACTCACTTGACAAAGGTAGATGGAAAACAAGAAAAACATCAAACCCCCCCATGGCACTTTATAATATAGTGCGAGTACAACCAAGCACAAATGTGTAGGATCCCAAACATGCATTAGATGACACTTTATCTCAGTGCATTTGCAAAAAATTCTACAAAAAAAGATGTATACAATATCTAGAAAGGATACAATCCCAAGACCTGAAACATCCAAGATATCCACTAGAATGCCATAAAGAAAAAAACTAAATAAAAGATACATGGAGAAAATTATGGGTGTGAGACCCATAGAAAAAGCAAGAGCATTGAATCATCTTTTTGACACCATGTAGAAGTCTAAAAACAGAGTCAGAAAGAGAAAGATATAGCTCCTGGAGTGAAAAATAGACTACTGATTTTGACTGGAAAAAGGCTGGAAGATGGAAAATAAAAAAATCTAACCTCCATATTTAGATAGAGACCAGAAAGAGCTTTTTGATGATATATTATAGGTCAAAAACTAATATCGTATGCTCAAGATATCGTAAAAACACAACATGATGCTCATTATGGAAAAAATGGCTAATAGAATGACGGTTTTGTGGCTGTCAAATTTAACCTCATTGTCAAACCTATGACCGCTGACATTAGCACCTACATATGTGTACCTGCACATGCACATCTTTTCCAAATAGTTCAAGCTTTTCAAATTTTTATACTAACACATTGCAGCCACTGACATTCCATGCAAGGAACTTCATTGCTTCCTAGGAGAGAACAAGTCTCTCTCAGATCTAAGTTTACTCTGGTCCTTGTTCCAAACATCTTCAAGAAACTGCTGAACAATATTTTTGCCTCCAGATCTCTTTCCCCCTATGTCAGCCTTATGTAATTTAGATTTAGTCTTATTGATAGTTATGTTCTCCAAAATGCCCTCTCCATCTGTTAGGACAAACTCATTGTCTGTGGCTTCCTGAATTAGATCATCATCCTCCTCTACTGTTTCCTCTTCTCCATTTTCTTATTCTTCTAGAATTGGGGACATATGTATATCCTTGAAAATTTCTTCTATTACACTGTCACCATCCATTCTAAGTGTTTCCTATTGTGTGTCCTTAGGTTTATTTTCATTTTCAGGAAGCTCCTCTTTGTTTTCCCTTGCATCATTCCCTTTGGTCTCTATCTATATTTTCAACCATGATTTCCCCATCTTGAAACTTTTCTAACTGAATAGAATCCATATTTCTTGTGGGATCTACCATGCTCTGTCCTTTCTCATTATAAATTAGTTATAATCTATCTTCTTGCCTCTCTAATTCACCTCCTTGCTATAGTTGGTCTAGGGAGACCAAAAATATTTGTTGTCCCTCCGTGGGATCCTCCAACCTCAGTGTATCTAATTGATCTTCAACTATCATTCCTCTCCTGATGTCTATTTCTATTTGCTAACTCTTGACTTGATCACATCAACCTTCAAGCACCTTCCTTGCTGATAAAATTCCATCCCCAATCAGTGCTTCATTACTCACATTTCTCATAACGATTTGATGGGGTATATTGTCAACATTTTCCCTATCACCCCTTATTTGATGTTATTCAACCACCTTATTGTTAACTTCTACAACCTCCTCGATTTGGATTTTTGTTAGTGATGCAAGTCTTGTTTCTAACCTATCATGTCCCTTCCCTTTTTTATCAATCAAACATTCTTTTTCTTGATGTCCCCATTATTTGCATTTACTACACTTCTCTATTATTTCTTCTACCTCTATTTTCAGACACCAATAGCCTTCACTTGTTTTGATCGAAATCGGATGGGGTAGAGGTGGGTGAGGTCCCCAAGCAATGAAAATATTGGCATACATGCTGAAATATTTTTTCTCTATTGCTTCATCATCCTTGAGGAACATTCCCAATCTATTTTCCAGAACCCTTAAGATTTCTTCCTTCCAATATTCGTGTGGTAATTTGTATAGCCTAATCCATATGGGTACTTCTTCAATAGAGACTTGTTTAGGGTTAAAATTGGGAGCCCAACCTATAATGAAGAAACCAATATCGCCCATCATGATTGAGCCATTATTCAGAACCCATCACTTTTCCCTTGAGACACAAGTTATTACTAGGAAAAAACCATTAGGTATGGATTTCAATTCAAAATGCATACTCAAGTTATCATCTATCCATTTCTGGATTCAAGGGTATGATGTCCAAACGACCCCCCACTTTATTGAAATACCATTCTCTCTTAGGTCGCAAACTGATTCCTTCCATTTGTCTGATTCAATTCACACTGAAATGACTCTATATTCAGCTATAGAAGGTTTCTCTGTCATATTTTGAGTTGGCTAAAAAGGATCCTTGGGTTTCCACTCTTTATTCTATAGCGCTCTAAAACCACCATTCAGTCCATTGAAAATCCTAGAAAACCCCCACTAATTTCTATCCTCATTCCACTTTCTTAAGCTTCCCCCTGTGAATCCCTTCGAGAGATGGAAACAACATTCCTGGTGGTCTCCATGGGAGTCTCTTCCCTTTCCTTCCGCTACCATGCCCCACATTTGAATGCCTTCTCTTGCTTCTATTTTTGGTTGGAAACCCTATCCTCCTCTTGTGCTTCATTCCTTTTGTATACTTTTTGTACATTGTAATAGTGCGTCTGAAATCAATCTTATAATGAGACACATCATATAAATTACCATGACCAATGCATTCATCTTGTGTACCAACACTTATAGTTTATTATTGACAATGTTTTCCATATGCAATGGTAGAAATCACATAAGAGTGAGGAAGAAGAATATTAATATCCCAAATCAGACTTTTGGTATCCTCTTCTATGCTTACATTGTATTCATTAAACAACAGACTTGATTCATCTCATGCTTTTCCCAAGTGATTAGAGATGGAAGTGGCTAAAATAAGTCTTCATCTTGGATGCTATGATATTCAAAATTAGATTGCTTGGTTTCTAAACTTGTCATTTCATTCTCAAGTGGGAATATATAGTTGTTGTCTCCATACTAAAATCACAACTTTTGTCTATCTCTATTGAAGCAATTTCATGATCCTCAACACAAGTTGAATGTTCTTCATTAAATGTTGGCCCAAAATACTGATTTTCTAAAACTATCCCATATATGTAAGGTAATTATATCCTTTTCATTGGTGAGTTGATTCTCACAATTTCCAATTTCATTTAGATGGAACTCTTCAATAACTTTAATTTGTTCAATTTTTACACCTCTTGTATTATCTCTTTTCTTTATAGAAATAGCTATTATAAGTGATTGATTTACTGAACCATGTAATGAATTAGACATACACCAAAGAAGGCAAAGATCAACTATCTTTTTATCACTATCCTTAACCCCTTTGACTGCCATGTCCTTGTCTCTCATAAATTTCAACTAATCCTATTTTATCAACTCTCATGCCTCCTTGAAAGAGTACAAATGTGAATGAGAGATACCATATCCTACTCCTTTTTGTCTTTCCTCTCTTTGAACTGTCCAAATGAAGTTTTCTAGGTGTTTATGGGTGCTATGCATTCTTGAAAATGCTTGAACAATTTTATCATCCAAAGAATCTATAAAATTACTATCCGTATCACTAGCATGTTCCATGCTTTTGAAATCTTCCAAGACAAAACCCTTATCCAACAAGATTCCCAATATGCTATCATTGATGACACCATATATAGGAAGAGTCTAGATGGAACCCTTCTTATATGTCTTGATGTTGACAAAGCACAAATAACCCTAGGTGAGGTACACGAAGGTATTTGTGGGGCTCATTATAGTGGCCCTACTCTAGAAAAGAAAATCCTAAGGATCGGGTATTATTTCCCTACCATGGAAAAAGATGCCTATAAGTTTGTACAAAAATGTTAGAAATCCCAGGTCCATGGGGATCTCATATATGCACCACCACATGAGTTACAGACAATTACATCTCCATGATTGTTTTCAAAATGGGGACTCAACCTCGTTGGAAAAATCCATCCCTCATCCTACAATGGTCATAAATACATAATGTTTTCTAGTGAGTATTTTACAAACTGGAAAGAAAGCTATCCCCATGACCTATGTTACTAAGAAACAAAAATATAAGTTCATACTCAACAATGTCATTTTACAGTATGGAGTTCAAATTTCCATAGTCACAAATAATGGTACCCCATTTAAGAATAAAGGCGTCGATGACATTTTGGACAAGTTTTATATCAAGCACCATTATTCCTCATGTTACTATCTACAAAGTAACAACCAAGATGAGGCATCTAATAAGACCATATTGAAAATCCTAAAGAAGAAAATTGATCACACTAGCTGTGACTAACATATTCAACTCAATCTAGCCCTATGAGCTTTCCCTACTAGTATCCACACTCCCATTGGAGCCACATCATTTTCCTTGGTCTATGGATCAAAAGCTATTTTTACAATCTAGGTTGATTTATCTTCCTTGGATGTTTTATTGTAGAATTTCATCCTAGATGAAGACTACCAAGTATCTATGATACAAGAGCTTGAACTTCTTGATGAGAAGTGCTAGAATGATCTTAATCACTTACAAGCCTATCATAATCATCTCCGCCAAAGCTACAAAAAGAATGTCCATGTCAAAATATTTGAGATCGGGTACCTAGTCTTAATGGAGAATCAGAGGAAATTGGTTAACATGGTGAAACCATGGAAATTGTACTCAATTGGCTTGGGCCATAAATTATCACATCAACATTTGGTTTAGGTGCTTATCAACTGTTTACCCCTGAGAGTGATCCATTACCTATTCATGTCAATAGCTTGCATCTATGCAAGTTTTATACACAACTCTTAGAGATTCCGTTTCAAAATATCTTGAAAACATACAAAAATTTGAAAAAGTAAAAGATAAAAAATTAAAAAAAAGGTTCTTTAGGTGAAAACCTAGCAAACACACACCTTGAGTGACACCAAAAAAATACAAATGCAAGAGAAATAAGTCGACTTAAAGAAAAAACAACTTTGGTGGCACCTTAGACAAATACCATGGTGAAAACTTGGCAACATGCACCATGCATAGAGTTCTTTTCTCTAGTGACTACTATCACTCCATCAATTTCACCTTGCTAGTCCTTTGTCATACACCCACCTATTTCATTAACTTCATAATAAATCCTTGCATACCATCTATGTTCTAAAATGCAATGGTATTTATCATCAACCCATTTCTCCATTGGGCAGTTTGTCATGCAAGCTATTCACAAGAAAGTCCATCACAAGTCATCCATCAAGCCATCTACAAGTCAGTTCATCACATGGTTCACAAGTCATCCATCAAGCTGTCTGCAAGTCAGTCCAGAAAACCCTTCACAAGTTAGTCCATCATGCCATTCCATAATAAATTGTCCCATGTCCAGACTAAGGGCACACTGATGTCATGCTTATCTAAAAACTCCTAGAAAATTCTAAAAAGCAGAAAAAGTCCTGAAAAAATCGTAAAAATCCTAAAAAGTTATGAAAAAATCATAAAAAGCATAAAAGATCCTAAAAAAATCCTTAAAAATCAGGAAACATAAAAAACCTAAAAACAACCTTCTCTTTGTCATCATCAATAAAAACATCCTTTTTCCATGACATGCATTGAAGGTAGACGTCAAACATAGAATTCAAGCTTAACAATCACACATCAATCGACAAACTGAACATGTCCTCAATCAAATTGACCACATTGTCTTATCTATTGGTCACATCCTATAAATGTTTTTTCATATGGTCATCACGTCTCATACAAAGGAGGGATACACTTCAAACTAGACATGCCAGTCTTAAATGGGGTAGCTCATTCTTGGAGCCATATGTTTTCATGAATGCCATTATCATAACAAACACATAACACCAAACAAAAAAATTAGTATGGTTGTTGACTCATTGTGAGTCTTTTATTCATTTTATTTATCTTGAGTGAAGTTCTTATTCTTCTCTAGGATATCCACAAGTGATGAGAGAAGCCAATATGGTTCATGATTCTATTTTAGTTGTCTAATATTTGTTGGATATTCTTTTATGAAGTTTGAGAAGAGCATTTTGGGTGTTTGTGAGAAGTACGTTCACACATGGGAAAAGTATCTAGGGTAGAAAATATTGCCAGAGATAATAATTCTTGTGAATTCTACACATACCTCGACTCTTAATGCCTGTACTCTTATATGGATTGAGTAACATTCTTTGTCTGTTATCAATGATTTTCAAATGCAAAGGGCCAACATCTACCTTGATCTTTCCTATCTTGGTGGGTCATACCCATGTTGCTAAATAAAAGTAGCTCAATGATGAATATATTTGTATCTATGCATGAAGATTTTAAAAAGGATGAATGATTTGATCTAGATTTCAATAGATGGTCTGCTCTTTAATTAATCTTATTTCACTAATATCTTGTTTTTTCACTCCTAACAATTCTCTATTTGTCAGTCCTAACAATTTTTTGAGTCAGTCCCTACAATCATCATGGTTTTGTATTCAGACATATTTGTAATAGCACATCCTACCTACATATCATGTTAGTACCATCATAATCATAAGCATCATAATATTTTCATCACATAGTACCAATAGTGCATATAAAATACAAAAATGTAGAGTAAAATGCACACATATAGGAGACATCATCCATGGCATCACATCATATAAACTAGCATTACATTGCATGCATCATGTCATGAAATCATATCATAGGAACATCATAATCATAAGAATCATAGATGATCATAATCCATAAACATCATAAACTGCATAACATCATAGAACATAAAGCATCATCATAGAAATGAATCATAAGAATGCATGAGGGAAATAGAACATATAATCTCGCAAAAAATGCATCTCAAATGTATAGATCTGAAAATACATGTTAGAATACAATGTCATGGTATCTATCTAACAAAGAGCTTGAAAGCTCGCAAAATATATGGAAAAGGTGTCTATAACATGATCATGATTAGCTACAACTTCCTCAACTCTTTGAACCTGTGGTCCTAGGCTGTACAACTAGAGATGGTCCTGCCTCTAGCTCAAAAAAAGGTGCACCGACATCTGTCTGTGATGTCCTCACTGGCTAAATAATTACCCCTCTGTCTTGTGATCTTTGTTCCCAATGGGATTGATGAAAGGATGTGTAACTTGGTACCCTCTATGCTAGTGAGACCAAACTCTCATAGTGTCCCATCCAATACCAAATCTTGCTACCGGCCTCTCTACCTTCTCAGTACATACTTTCAATAGTCCCCTATAAGCTTAGATCCTTTATTTTGTCTATGAAGGCACACCTTTTCTTCTCTTCCTGTCTACCCCTCACCTCTGCTACCTGAGCTCTACGCTCTACATTCTGAACCTATGATCTACCCTCTACACTCTAAAATTGTGCCCTAAGAGAATCTCTCTCTCTCTCATCCTCATCTATCCCTCCAAACTTTTCACCTTGTCAGTGAGCTAGTGAACCTATGAATCATAGGTAGTAGCCCTCACCTTTGTTTCCACGGCCCTAGCCTCTTCTTGAGAAGCCTTCCTCTTCACCACTTGCAAACTATCCCTCAAGGATCCCAACTAATTCCTCATCATAGCTAAGTCTCCACTCTCTCTTGTTTCCTATCTCAGAGGGTTATCTTGTAGTGCTCCCTCTACCTTGTGAAAACCTCCAATAGACACAGGCATAAAATCCTCATCATCACCCTCCATCTCCTCATCACCCTTCAAAGATGAGATGGTCTCCTCTAAATTAGATTCTATCTGAGATACTCCCTGTCACATCCACCTCAAACTCCTCCTCCTCCATGTACTCTTCTCCACTTGCATCTCCACTGCCAATGTCTCTACCCTCATATCCACCTCTTGCTATTGTTGCCACTATTACAATTACTGGGGCAACAACTAGGCCACCTACAGATACAACCCCACCTCCTCTATCATCTCCTCCATCAAATCTATCCCATCCATCTCTCCCCTATCTCTCCCACCCTAACCATCCATCCTCCACCTCTACCTCCTTGAACTCTACCTCTCTAACCTCCATCTCTCCCACCTCAGCCTCCATCCCTCCCACCTCTACCAAATTTTCCTCAAATCCTGCATCTTGATTGTTGTTGTTTTATCCTCATCATAATATCCATAGGGACTAGTACACCAAGTCATGTATAAGGTAATAGCCTATTCTAGGATCACCATGCATCATACCATGGTGTAGTAAGGACATTTGCAACCTGTGACCCCCACACCCATCTTCGTACAACTAATCCCTAAAATTGTGTAACTAAAACTACCACTAGTATAAAAATCCCCTATCCCCTCACATCCCATTTGCATTGAGAAAACTGTGTTGATCCTTTAGGGACATCGTACCACTCTCTAAACTATCTTATAACTCTGTTTAGAAAATGAATCTCAATGATATGCTGACTATGCATAGTCTATCCAATCAAATACCATTCATCTCTGCAAATCGAGGTTCTCTACCTCTGCATCCCATGCTAGGAAACCTATGTAGGGCCTCCATGTAAACTCTTGTAGAATATCTAACTCATGCCTCCAATATCTAATATGCCCAACCTACCTCTTATGTGCTTTCACATAGTGATAGACATATGGTCATTTGCCTTGTAGTGGCCATGTAACATAAAAAGGGTGACATACTGCTATATGATCATAGACCCATAACTGGATCACTGTCACTCCACATCCCAAAGACTACACTCCATGGTAGGTGATATCATGCATATGAAAGCATAACATAGCAAGAACACACGGTCCCCTGACATAGACTGTGCTCTCCGTCATCATTGTATATCACCTCTCACCATGCCACTGGGAAACCATGCCCTCTCATATCTGATACTAGAACCCTAACCACTAGTCCACATAGTAACCCAAAGAACTCCTCATATCAATCACTATTCCCTACCATCGGATCTTATACTGATGGAACTTCAGCTTTGCCACATTCACGTCAAACAACTCACATAGTTCCCTCAATCTCGCTCATGATGCATGCACTATCCTCTCTTGTTGTATAGCCTCAAAATCCTATACATGTCCTCCAAGGTTACCTTGTAATCTCCCACAAGAAAGTGGAATGATGAGGTCTTAGAGTGCCATCTCTTGCATATAGTAGTAATAAGACCTCTATTTTCCCTAATATGGGGCATTAGATTAATATGGAGTCCCATCCCATCAAGCTGGTCTCACTCCTCCTGGGTCAACCTATGTCTATATGCTAGGATATCAAGATGATTCTCTTGAGTAATCAAAACTAAATCTCAAATCTAAATTGTAAAAAAAAGAATGGCAAGTCACTCAAAATGCAAAAAGGCCATAACAATGCAGTCATCCTAAAACTACTGTCATATGGAAAAATGATGTCATCAATTGTAAACTTTTTAAAAAATAGTGAGATATGTACAACCAATCATGCACATGCATATAATTACCTTTATCCAATTTAACTATTAGTTGCATACAATGCATACATCAAATGCAACTTGACTATAAAAACATGTCCTAATGTAAATGCGGCGAAAGCAATATTACTTGTGCATATCAAATTGGCACTTGCGCAGCACAAAAAGTAAATGTGTTAAACTAAAAGTGATTGTTTAGTTAACTAAATCTACCAGATGATTGTGTCACATTAACTACATTTGCGGTGAATGCGACATGCACTTGGGGCTCAATTATCAGCCTACCTATGACCTAGTCAGCTTAAAACACAAAAATCAAGAAAATTAAATGCACTAAAAGATGCATACGTATCGGTGCTAGCAATTCTACTAGATGCTGATAGATCCTGACTCAAACCCTGATGTGAACTCCATCCTCATACTTCACCATGGATCTCCAAAGTCACCCTGAGATCTCTCTACTCCACTAGAACTCCAAAGCTTATGAGTGCAAATGAGCCTATAAAATGACCCCTAGGACCCTTTTCTATGCCCACAAGCCCTCCTCTATGGACATGCACCCATCCATTTGAACTGTCCATGTAGCCTTTTGACTTTCATGACCCATAACTTTTGCATATGACCTTTGTTTTCTGAACCACCAGTTGCGTTGGGATCCTAGTAATATTGTCAAAAAATTTATCCCTTCACCATATTTTTTTCTCACTTTATTGAGGGGGCACTACACTACCTAATTGGCATCATGATATCATTGGGGCATATTGGGGCATGTTTTTTTCAAATAATCTTTGGAAAAACACCATAAAATACATTGTCTCAAAGAGAGGCAAAATGTAAACACCTAAAATTGTCCCATCGCATGTGTGCGATGATTTCACTAGCTTTCATCTTAATTGATTAAATAATCTTAATTATTTAATTGATTTGTGTCATTCTCCTAATCAAAATTCAAATTCATCATTTCCATCTAAAAATTAATAATTGAATGATTTTAATTAATTATTTAGTTATTTAACATCCACTTCATTAATGGTCAATTATTTTTTTAAATTTATCTAATTATTCTTCTAAATATTAATTATGTCATGCCCCAAAATCTGGGCACTAAAAACTTAACCAAAAGAACATAAATTTCTCTTTAATATTGCTAAGTTAACTATAGGAGATGAAACCTCTTCTACACCTTTGCAAATCACAGATTTAATTAATTGAAAGTTTAATCAACAATATTAATATATAGTTTTAAGATTTTCTTATTACTTTACTAGATCGTTAACAAGACTATTTCTGAAGTAAACAATAATGCAAATTAATGATACAAGC
>MU227527.1:6583613-6605759 GCA_018584345.1 Thuja plicata | reverse complement strand
GTGCACATGTGTCAAGTGACACAACAATTTCACATGAGCATGAATTTATTACACATTTACTTAATTAAATAAATTACAATCATACACCACACTTTTACGAATAAAAATACAATACAATGAGGTCCATGTCTCTTTATATAGACAGGGCCTTAGCATCACGATTTTCACATAGGTCCATTTCTGAATCCCCGATTAGTACCATGGTCAAATTTCCTGCACACTCATTGCACCCATCAGTACGTCCAATAAATCAACACATAAAATAATAGAATACATAATGTAAGTTGAACATACATTCACTCACACTTGCAACAAAGATTCATTGAACTTAACAATATCTACATCTATTCCATATGCATAACATACTCTTAATAAATCTGAATCTTGATTTCATCTAACATCCACATACTAATCCAATATACAAAACCATCAAAACTAAATCCTAAATAGAAGTCTGCATCACTCACACAAAGTATCTAATAGATTCTCTGATTACATAATCAAGTGTTGTTTACAAGAAAAGGATTCAACAGATCCATAAAGAATTCATGCGTCCCAATAGACCAACTATAACAAAATCTGAATTGACAAGAGAACATATAAATGATAAATAGTGTTAAGATTATGTCAGACTGGGGTAGGCCTCACAAATTAAATGATTTTATTATTTAATTAATGTCTTTTCTAATTTTAGTTGAATAATTCTTATCATGTTAATTAAATTAACATTCCTCATTTATTGCATTATAATTAAAAAAATATTTTAATTATTTAAGTAACTAACAATGTCTTTTATAATTGAATAAAATAATTCTTTTATTTAATTATTCCACTTCCACTATGTAAAAATCAATCTTCTGAAAATAAATAAAATAAATAATTTATTTATTCAATCATGCATAATTAAATGATTATTTAATTATTTAATTATAATTATTCTTCTACTACCACTTCTGAAGACTAATAATGATTTTCAGTCTGACTAACCCATCTATTTCTGTCATTTGTCGAATCACTTTTTGTAACTGATCAATCTAATTAGTTCTCAATTCACTAAAATCAGTTAACTATCAATTAGTCTCACTTAATTGGTCTATCAATTAGTCTTCTAATCAATCAAGTCTATCACACAGTTAGTTAAGTCAGTTAACTCTTAATCAATCTAAGTTATCAATGCAATCAAGTATAGTCTAAATTAGTCTTAATTATTATTATCAATCAATTAGAACTATTTATTGAAATCCTAGAAATTTATATATTGAATGGTGATTCCTCATTAATCAGAACCAAAATTTTCAAATTCTCATGTTATCATAATTGGAGCAAATCTGAGAGCTCACAATTGCAAAGAAAAATAGAAAAGACAAGGAAGGATTTATGGTTTGATGCATGTTTATTTATTATTTACATTGAATTATGTCATTCTTTCTTGAATAGGAGTAGATTGTTTGCAATAATTTGGGTCTCGTGGTTGGATCTAATCTCTTATTGTAGGTACACTAAATTGTTATTTTACTCGTATTACAAGTAGAGGGCACTTGCATACACTTTGCACCCCTCTTTCGTATCATTTCATGTCTTGAAGCTTTGTCTTCAACATATTTAATCAAAGTATAATCATCATAAGCTGATATATTTTCCATTACTAACCAAACCTAAGATGTAGCATGAAAAAATAACAAAACATTGTCAAAATAAAAGATATTTGTAGTAAGCAACCTCTTAGTCTCTTTGTTCAGCCTTTAAAAATAAACTACTTCATAAGATCTTAACAATTGTCCTTCCATTGTAGATGATGCATGAATAACTGAAATGAAATCAAGTATATTCCATTTCACAGAAATGGACATATCACTTGTGAATTGTCCATCAAGTGTTTATATATTATCATCATTGTTTTGAGCCTTCAAAGAGCTCTCTAAAAGAGGAAAGATATAAACTTCATGATGCAAACTAGATCAAAATGAATTTGTTTAACCATACCTCCTTTCTTCTTCACAGAACTCAAAATTATCTTCTTGTGGGATTACCTCAAGAAGCTCTTTCCTGTATGCTCATCATCTACACATTCTTCCCTTAGAAGAAAAAAGGATCTAATGTATGACTTTCTTTGTCTTCTTGCATCATCAAGTTGATTACACCTTTTGTTGACCTCTTGCAAGTGTTGTATTGCTTGGGAAATAAACACTTTGGACTTCTTAGCTCTTAGTGAACACCGATCACACAACCCTTGTGTCCTTTTAAAATTCTCCATAATGTGGTGAACCAAATTTGACCTTTGTGGTTTGAATCCACTATATATATTTCATGCACAACAATCTCAACTTGAGTACCATCATAGGAAGACTCAACACAATTATTACCTTTATGTGAAATGGATGCTACCTCATGATTAGAATTATTACATCCCTTACTTGTGACCATTTTATTTTATAACTATAAAAAATATTTCCTGTGAAGTGTGACAATAATAGTTTCTTGTTTTTCAGTTAATTTCGGTTAAGTATATTTTCTAATGAGAATAGATATGTATATCTTGTTCTGTTAATGGAAATAATATTGGAAGGAGGATTTAAAATTTTGGAAATGAATTACAATAGAAAATATTTGGAAAATCGATGCATATTTATATTGATTTTGATAACATGAGCTTAATACAATGACATGGATATATAATCCTTCCATGTCAGTGGACGCGAGAGGAGAAACCATCCCGCGAGAAAAGAAAGAGTATCATTAGTGTAGGAGTGCACAAGAAAATGGTGAAAGTCAGGAATTCCATCCGAGCTATTGTTGGAATTATATGATGTGCCCAATGACTGAGGGGGGGGGGGGGTGAATCAGGAATCAATAAAAATTAATCCTTTTAGTCCATAATTAGATTAGATTATTTGTTTGCATGCATATAACTTGAAAGTAAAGAATCAGATACAACACATAACACAATATTTGGTTACCTAGAAACCTTCCAAAAGAAAGTAAAACTGGGGTGGGGATGATACCCACAAGATTTAGTACTAAAGTATAAATTTAGCCTATTAAAGCTTACAATGACCACTTCTAATGGTCTGCCCTGTTAGGAGCATAGAAAGGACTGTTAGGTCTACCTTGTTAAAGGATTTTGTACAATACAATGATTAATGCAACTCTATTAAGAGATTTAAAGAAAGGACTGTTAGGTTCACCTTGTTAAAGGATTTATCTGATCCAATTGTGAGAATGAACCAGTTGATGATCTACTCTATGCAACTATGATTGCTGAATAAGATCCTTTGAAATATAAATGATCACCTGAATGTGATAAATAAGTCTCTGTTGTCCTGAACACTTCTTCACTTTACTCAAACTGCCATTCACATAATCATATCAGCTTCTAAATATACATTCATACTATATACATATTCTGCTCCATGATTGGATAAACAAACTATCTTACATATATATCTTTATCCAACAAATAACTTTGTAAGTTGGCTTGCAATAAACAAATATATATTTAACAATATATGCAAAGTTAGCTTCAAACTATCACTCGAGTCCAAAAGACTACTCGGGTGATAAACTGTCACTTAGGTGATATTGAACACTCGGGTGATGCTGAACACTCGGGAAACACTATATACTTGGGTAACACTGTGTACTTGGGTAACACTAAATGACTAAGTGTTTTGACACTAATTGACAATATGTCTTGCCATAAGGTCTATAATCTCCCCCTTTGGCATTAGTGACAAAAACACTTATCATTAAACTCTGTATCTGATATGTCAAAAATCCACCTTACAGATTGCTCAGGTTTTGATACTTTCTCTACTGCTCTGTTCTAACTGTCTCTATTTTTGTATTTTTCAAAATTGTTATTGTAGCATATATCTTCTATACTATTCTCTGTACATGTGATATTTACAATGAAATCTCCCTCTTATACAATGATATTTCCCCCTTGTTTTTGACAAGAATGCCAAAAAGGAATGTCATCTATAGGGTTATCCCAAAGTAGGATAGAAAATCACTATGTACCTTCAAAATTTTAGATAGAGTGTTGTCCCAATTATCAGGTAGCACCTTCAAGATGTTCAATTCAACTTGCAGTTCTACAGATAGCTCAATCATCAGCTCGACAATTGAGAATTTGTTTTCATGGATGAGATTTTTAGCATGTGCTATATGTTTCTACATTCCATCCATTATGGTAGAAGTTGGCTATGAATGGTTTTGAGAGATTCTCTGATTCTTGCTTCTTCTCTCAACACTTCAGCCTGTAAATCAGTAAGATACTTAATTTTCATGAAGTGAGCAGAACTGGTGCTCGGGTCAAGTGCTAACTGCTTGGCACTTTCCTTTATGTCTGCATCAATATTTACTAACTTGTTCTTGATTTCTATGGAAAATTTGGAGGATTCACTCAAATCTACAAATAATTCTACCACATTATTCACAGTGGTTTTTAGAGTGCTGATAATCTGTGTAAGCTGCACTTGGTAAATTGCAATCTTCTTTGCAATGCTCTCTAGAACCTTGTTCTCAAATTTCTTCTCTGCCTTCTCAAGTAACTTCTCTTGACGATTCATGTCTGTGTTGAACTTGTGGAAAATGTCAACAATTTGGTCAATTATTGAGTCACTTTCATTGACTTCAATCTGCAAAGCATCTACAAATATACCTTTTACATCTTCAAGTACTTTGTTCCTTTGTCTTTCCTTTTGGAGTTTCTACTGTGAGGCCCTTTTCTTCCATAGTTCTCGCAAGATATACATTTTCTCTATAGATAGGTTAAATAGATCCCAATTAGGAATCACAATCTCTTTATCCAGATCTATCTCATCAGTTATTGTTTCCTTTGATTTTGGACTCAGTGAAGGAACAATTTCCTTACCTTTATCTACCTTATCCTTTGTTTCAGTATTCAATCCAAGTAGGTCATTGACATTTATATTAACAATTGTTGGATCAATACTAACTGATGAATCAAAAGTAGAAATGTCTACCTTTCCTTTCATTGACTCGGGTGTGCATGTCTTAGTAGTAAGAGGAGCCTATTGCTCAGGTTTTGTCTGTTCTGATGTAGACTCTGCAACCTTGCCTTTGCTCAGAGTCACTATACTGTGTATGGGAGATTGGGGTAGAGATGCCATTACCTCAACTACAATCTGCTCTGTGTTGGACTCTTCAATAGTCTGTACCTCGGGTAGAGGGTCATCATTTCCTTGTGCTGGAGGGTCTGTACTCGGTACTTCTTCCTTCACATTGCAATTTCTGCAATATCAAATATTGATTTACACACTAATGTGGTACACTGAGCTACATCTTCTATATTTTTTTTCAATATTTGAAATGCCCTAAATCTGGGGGTGTGATTATTCTCATATTTTCTTAAGGCATCTTTCACTTCTTTGCCTTTCATTGTAGGAATGACCTACTTCAATGTCTCTACCTTTATATCTCTTTCAATTTGAACTGCATTCTTCTAGGGAATAGAGACTGCCTTAAATAAGTCTTCTATCATATAACTCTTCAACTCAAAAGGGTCATATTTCAACTTTTTCATCTTCTCCACCACTGCTTGCTCAATTTTCTACTTCTCTTCTTCTATCCTAGAAGCATACTTTAGTGATTTTAAAGAGCTCATGGCTCTTCCTTCTTTAAGGTCTTTGATCTTTAGATCAAGTGTGGGTGTAGGTTTTGTGAAGACCATAGTATCTTCTTCATCTTCATCCTCTTCATCACTTAATATAAGCTTTCTCCTAGATATTCTCATGGTGACAACAAGAGTAGTGCCTTTTTCTTTCTTCTATTTAGGTGTTGTCTTCCTCTTCTTCTGTGGAGGATTAACATCAGTTTCTTCCTTGTCAGATCCAATTTCCTCAATCTCCTCTATTTTAACTGTTTCCTCTTTTCTCTTAGATATTGAAGGAGAGTCAGAGCTCTTGCCATACTTCTTGAATCTATCAAGTCTCTTTCTTCCTCTCTTCAATATCTTAGGAATCTCAATTTCCAGAGATATCCTGCTCTTAGCTTCCTCATAGGTTCCAAAGTAGGGTGCCTTTGGATTGACATGCTCATTAATAAGAGCCTCTAATATATTTTTAGTGTCCTCATTATTAACTTCATCAGAAAGGGTTGTGCCCATGCAACCCTAGGATTTACTACTTGTATATACACTTTGTGACAATCAACTAGAAAACACATTTCTTCTTTGTACTTATCAACTAGTTGTTTGGGAATCCTATATCTACTCTACATTTTTTGTTTGAAACTTTCAAAGTATCCATCCATGATACTATCAAAATTATCTCCCATCTCAGCTATGAAATCATTAATTTGATGAATGATTGGTCTATCCTTTTTCCATACTACTATTCCTTTGGAGGGAAAGAACTTCTCAACATAAAATAGTATGTAGATTAGAAGAGAACCAAACTTACATGAATTGGTTTTTGATACTCATATTCTCTCCATGTTCTTTCTCAACTAAGTGAGTTGCAATTCTTCTAGGTCAAATACCAGATTTTTCTTGACAACTTTGTAGGCTAGGTCAACAGATTCACATGCAACACTATTGGGTCTGCTTGACCTGTATATCTTGTGTGCTATCACATGAATGCAAAATTTCTTCTTCATGTCTATTACTCCATTGAGTCTCATTGCTCTGCTATCCCACTCAGCAAGAGTTAACTCTTCTAGTTCATCCCTGTTTAGGGTTTTGGCAACTTTAGGCTTGTCTAGCATAGGGAACTCGGTAACACGGTGAATTATCTTCTTGGTGATCTTCACATGATGATCCAACCATAGTTTCATGTCATAAACATGAATAAGAACATATCTCATCCACTTTTTCTAGAAGTCCCTCGACATATGCATGATATGTGTCAAACCCTTGGTTTTGAGGAGTTTATGCTTGGGATTCAATTTCCCATCTATGCATAACTTATCATATGTTTGATTCATCTCACTGGTTGCAAGATCCTGTATGTTGCAATGATAGAAGCTATGAATGTCATTGACCAGTAACACTCTCAGAGGGATTAGGGAATGAGCTCCCATCGGGTCTATTTCCTCTGCAATTGTCGGATGAAGCTTGAACATGGGAGGATAAAAAATTGTATTCCTTACTAGCATCTCTAAACCTTTCTTGACCTTGCTGCTAGAAGTGGATACCATATTTCTCAAACAAAATAATCAAACTCCGCTTTCAATCACGAATTCACACTAAATTACTAAAAGCTCTGAATTGACTTGTAAACTGAAAGCATTGTAAACAAAACTCTTCACAATCCTTCATATAAAAGAGTTTTTCAACCATAAGAGTATTTCATTAAATGCTCCATACATAGTAGCTGGTGTGACTCAGGTGTTTCTCCAAGATTCACTTGGAAGCTCGGGTGAAACTAACTTTCCAATTATTAATATTGCTTGACTTAGCTCGGGTGAGCTAGAGTGATTCATGTGTAACTAACATTCTGACTTGGGTTGAACTAAAATATGTCCTTATGCATCAATATGTAGATATGGACTATATTTATTACTATGAACTGATGTAGGATGGATTGTTTTTGCATAGTTCCATTCATCTCCTTACTTTCTTATTCTGTTACGATGAATCCACCCATCTCACTATTTAGGGTGTCATTAGATCCTTCATTGCTTTGATCTAAATTATCTGAGGATTTCCTTACCCATTGCTTGCTCATCTAAGCTCTGATTTCTGAGACTTTGGTTTTACCATTCTCAAAACCAGTATCAACCTTTTCTCTGTTCATACAATTCTTGCTCAGATGATCGAGTTGTTTACACACATAGCATCTCTTAGTAGGATCTCTTTTTCTGAAGTGAGTCTTCACACAGTTTGCACCAATGTGTCTATATTCACCATAGTGACAACATCTATACCAAGTGTTGTAATCCCAACCAAAAATTGCCTTGGCTAATTGTTCAACAGGATTCCAATTCTTAGTTCTGCACTCAGAAGATTTATGACCTTGTTTGTTACATTTATAGCATTTCCCTTCAAACTTAGGTTTCTTTTTGCATTCACTTTCTCTATGTCCATGTTTGTTGCAGATGTAGCATTTACCATTAAATTTTGACTTTTCGTTGATCCAACATTTATTTGATGTATTCCCTGTCTTACCACAGTGATTGCATTTAGGTCTGTTGTTGCTTTGAGCTCCTTGTTCCAAGTCCATGATTTCTCAATTATGTTGCCTGAGCCATGCTAGTTTGTGAATTCACCATACTTTCATTTGTTTTCTTTTAGTATTGAGATCATTCTGTAGTTTTTCATTTTCTGTCCTTAGGTTGACAACTTCTTGTGTTGCATTGTTGAGTTGACTTACCAAATCAGCTTTCTGAAGTGATAAGCGCTGGATTTCATTTTCTTTTTCCTCTAATATTATACTTAGCAGTCTTTTATCTTCTTGTGTTATATTTTTTTCATCTTCTTCTTTGTTCTTTAGTTCCATGACTTCACACATTCTGATTGAGTGAACTTCCTATTCTCTTTTCAACTTTCTGATTTCTTCATGTAAATTGAGATTCTTTGCAAGCAAGTCTTCAATGGCTGCATCAGCTTCTTCTGAGCTTTTGTCTTTACAAAGTTCTTCAATTATTTCTTCTACATAGTTCTTTTCATTCATCTACATTACTAATTATTTTCTTCTCTTTAAGGAAAGAGAGAGATGCTCCTTAAGTATTATGATCTGATCCATGGCCACTTTAAGATTTGTCTTTTCATTCTGAATGGCTTTCTCCAGTTTGTATGCTTCCATATCCTCTGATCTTTTCTCAAGATGTAAAACTTCTGATAAGAGAACCACTACTCTAATACAAATTGTTGGAATTATATGATGTGACCAATGATTGAGCGGGGGGGGTGAATCAAGAATCAATAAAATTTAATCTATTTAGTCCACAATTATATTATCTTATTTGTTTGCATACATATAACTTGAAAGTAAAGAATCAGATACAACACATAAGACAATATTTGGTTACCCAGAAACCTTCTAAAAGAAAGTAAAACTGGGGTGGGGATGGTACCCATAGGATTTAGTACTGTAGTATAAATTTAGCCTATTAAAGCTTACAATGACCACTTCTAATGGTCTATCCTGTTAGGAGAATAGAAAGGACTGTTAGGTCCACCTTGTTAAAGGATTTTGTACAATACAATGAGTAATGAAAATCTGTTAAGAGATTTAAAGAAAGGACTATTAGGTCCACCTTGTTAAAGGATTTTTCTAATCCACCTATGAGAATGAACCATTTGATGATCTACTCTATGAAACTATGATTGTTGAATAAGATCCTTTGAAATATAACTGATCACCTAAATGTCATAGATAAGTCTCTACTATCCTGAACACTTCTTCACTTTACTCAAACTACCATTCACATAATCATATCATATTCTGATTATACATTCATACTATATACATATTATACTCCATGATTGGATAAAGAAACTATCTTACATATATATCTTTATCCAACAAATAACTTTGTAAGCTGGCTTGCAATAAAAAAAAATATATTTAACAATATATGCAAAGTCGGCTTCAAACTGTCACTTGGGTCCAAAAGACTACTCAGGTGATAAACTGTCACTCAGGTGATACTGAACACTCGAGTGATGCTGAACACTCGGGTGACACTGTATACTCAGGTAGCACTATGTACTCGGGTAACACTGAATGACTAAGTATTTTGACACTAATTGACAATATGTCTTTCCATAAGGTCTATAGCTTTAACCTCGACCACTGTTAGTTACTTAGGTTGGGGTTGTGGTATTTTTTTGCGTAGATGGTCTAACTAGTATTTTGGGCATAGAGGCTCCTCACCGATTTTTAAAAAAAAAACTTGGTAATCATTATTTAATTTATCCTATGTTTTTCTATATTTTGCAGCTAGTAGTTATCTGGGATATTTCATTATATCTTTGGTTATTCCTTTGGTGTGCACACACACACACACACATATACACTCACATATAACATACATATGGGATCTTTGGTTATTCCTTTGGTGTGTGTACACACACACACATACACTCACATATAACATACACATGGGAAATTTGTTCCCACTATTATGTAACTTAGTGTATGGTATATTTTCTATTAGTAATAACTAAGGGGGGGGGGGGGGGTGAATCAGTGGCCTCAAAATTTAATCCTTAAATAAACCCTTCAAACTTAGTACCACTTTTAAGCCTCTAGTTATACTCAGTCCTACTAGATGAATGCCTTGAAATACTTATAACAAATTTCTACTTGTCATAATACTTTGTAAAACCTTCTTTTGTATGTTTACCGATAAGTAGTCTTTCTATTTACCAAAACATAGTAAATAACTAGTGTATACCGATCAATCCAGAATAACTTATGTGAAATGAAAAATAGTAAAGTAATGAAACATAAAAACATAACACATAGATTTTTAATGTGGAAACCCTGCTAAGGAAAAAACCACTGGGACTGGTACCCCAAATTTTCACTCTTTTGAAGTGAGCTCGGTTAAGAGCCAACCCTATTAAAGGTTACAAAAACACTGTTAGGTGTGACCTTGTTAGAGGATTTAAAAGATAGTTTGTCACTTAGTATTTGGCATCTAATGCTACCATTCTTGAACAAAAACTCACTTGGCCTGTCAATAGGTATCAGGCATATCCAATCATAATTTCTATGATCAAACTTTTTGATACTCCTTGGGATGTATCTCAATTAAAAAAGACTTTTAAGTCCTGCACGGTTAAGAGACTTGATGCTTCAATGGTTAAACTGAAATAATAAAGTGATCTGTTTCCACATACAACTTGAATTGCAGATTCTCATATCTATTGTAAGTGCATTACCTCTCTGATCAATATAATCAATTCAATACCTTTTCTCCACACTATTTCTACTTTGTGATGTTGTTTCACTGTTCGTCGGTGTCTGCAGAATCTAGCTCTTTCCTCAGCTTGTTGATCAGGTCTGAATGAAGAATTTATTCTTCTTTAGAATATCTTCAACATCTATTCTCTTTTTACTTCTCTTCACCCCTCAATTTATAATGAATTAGATTGTCTCTTTATAGACATGATTCACCATTTCTTGGCTTTCTTGATCTTGGCATGATCCACAATTATCGCCAATTAGATTTAAAGAAAAAAATCTATTTTTATCTCATAGAGATCTTCTTGCCAACTGAAAAAAGAAATTTTAAATCCATTACTTATCTCTGGCTTTATCTTGTTGATCAAAACATTGATAAGTATCAGTTAAGTCTATTTTTATCTATTGACAACTAAGTATTTTGTCATTTCTGAACTCTCTGTTTTGTCGGTCAATACTTTAGTTAGTCATCAGTGATAACTGACTTTTCCTTCAGTGTGACTTCAGTTGTCTTCGGGATCTCCATCCATCGGGAAACACTGTAATTCTATCCATTGGGTTACTTTGTGCTTTACTCATTGGTAATGTTGTGCATTTTCTTGTCAGGTAATACTGTGAATTTTCTCTTTTACTCTGACCGTCGGTGTGCACTTCATCGGTGTATACAATCACTTTGTGAATACTTGACTTATATGCATTACTGATAGCATAGCCTTTGATTCATTGGTTCTTTGAAGTCTTTGGAAGTATGTCCATGACCATACAGATTATATCAAGTTGACATCAATGATAATACTATACATTAACTGATTTAATGCCTTTCATGATCATCAACTTAACATCTTCAAACATTCAATCAATTATAGTTCATCAATTTGTATGTTTTATCCTTTGTGTCATGAGATTCTCTTTCTAGGGGTAGGAAGATTAACTCCCTCTTTCCACCATGACGAGGAGTTACTCTTTCCTCTCAAGCTAAGAATCTTGGGGATGAGTAAGTAAAGATTCATTCTTTCTGGTCATAGTGAGTAGTAGAGCTTTTGGGGTTTTGTTCTGGATAATGTAAGGGTGGTAACTCTGAACTTTATCTTGGTTTTTGTATATTTCATAGGGAATTACTTCTTGAATCTTTGTGAAGTATGGCTCAGTGTTATATTTTCCACCTATGATTTGAATCCTTCTCTTAATTGTGTGATCTATGAAAGGCACATGGTCTCTCTTTGTTATTTCTATATTTTGAATGATTGAGTTCATCATTAGCAAAAGAGAATCATAGAGTTTTATAGAATTGCATTATGAGAATGGTTATGAAGTGCCATTGTACTATCAAGATCTATGTATTGTGATTTCCCTTGGGATGTTTACATCTATTTATTTTCTTATAATATGAATGAGAGGACATTTTTGTTTTGATCAAATCATGATTGTATTATAGGCTGCATTCATAGGTCAGGAATGTAAATGGCTACTCTAATTATAAATGTTATTACATCATGCAGTTCCATTTTAAAATGTAAATTGCTTCATATGTGTAATATCTTTGTAAATAGGGAAAGATCATCTGTTCCATGACACTGAAGTTGTCTATATGGATTGGTTCTCTTTCTTCGAGAATACTTGATCATTACATGATAAAATGGATATGTATGCTCATAGTTGAAGCTAGATGAATTTTACCATACTTATACAAGAATTTCATACTTATGGTAGCTCATGTTACACCTTCATAATGAAGGATTAGGAATATTTTTCTTTTAGAAATATATATGAGAAATTCATTAAAATAGTTTGCATCTTGTGGGTGTATCCTTGTTTCTATTGTGAATGAGCTAGTGGGGATAGAGTGCCATTAATATGAATTATTTTATGACCTATCCATGTTGGGAACATTGATCTATATAAAAAATCTATAAGTATAAAATTAAATTTAAGGAGTAAGAAATTTTTTCTATGTCTTGAGGGATAAATAAAGAACTTGGGTCTATGTCTTGAGGTATCCCAATCAAGTGGTTTGGAAATTAGATTTTGCTGAAATACCTCCTTTTGACCTATTTTGGGAAATAAATTAGTCATGATACATCCTTGGGATTATTAGGATATAGACCTATACCTTTTTATGCTGGAGAAATTTAATTTCATTAGGATAGGGTTATCTGGTTTATGGGCCAAGAGGTCAATAAAATGAGTTTGGTGGTGACATTGATTGGATAGGGTATGTGCTTGTACTTTTCAAAATATTGGCCAGGGTGGTACTATAATATGGTTAGTATACATCATTCACTAGGACCAATAGTGAAATATCTATGTAGGAAGGTCACCTAGTAGACAATAATGTCTTTAGAATGACTGGCTATGATGGTTATGGGTTCTACACTAAGTCTCAAATGACAAGAAAATGGAAACTATGCTTGTGTACTCCTAGGAAGAGTTGGGATACTTCCACTGGAAGTTGTAGAGGTGAAAGTTAGTCATGATCAAAAGATCCATGGTTGGGTGGTAAAAATCCTAATGATGCTCTCTTTCCCATGATGGACAAATTTCAAAGAATGAACAATTGAAAAAGAACAACATGAACATGTTCTGATTTTTTCAGTTTACTTTTGTTAAAGCAATATCTATTTTTATTAAATGATTCATTTCCTTTAAAATAATTTTAAAATTTAATTAATTTCAGCTTCATGTGAAAAGTAGTTAGTAACTATATTTGGAATGTTAATTGTAGTTCTTTTCACATGTACTTTGGAAATAAAAGTTAGTTGTTTTTAGTTACCCTATTCGTTGATATAAGTTTTACTTTTTTCTTAATTATGTTAGAAGGGTTTGGTTTTTACACATGGTATCAAATCAATTGAGATCCACAATAGACTTGGAGTCTCATCCCCTTTACAATTAGTAGCCTCTTGAATCAGATTTTGCTAAGTTTTGACAGTGGGAGATATCTGATTGATGAAAATATTTTAGAGACTGAGAAGGATGTCTTGGAGTTATTCTATGATTATTTGAATTCCACTGAACCTTGGAAGAATTATTGAAGTTCCTATTTTTAGTGATTTGTGAATAAAACACTTGTGAAGTTTCAAGTCAAGTTGAAGAGTAATTTAATCTTGTTAGATGCCTTAAAGGTTCTGGGTCAACAGTATCCCTTGATGTTTTATGGTTTTTAAGTAATAGGCATCTAAAAAGATTAAATTTATCCTCATCTTAACTTGATACTTAAAAAATGTTCATTTACTAATTAATAACCATTAGAATTTCAATAGTGTTCGAACATTCAATGAATTTCAAGCATCTTAGAATAACTCCAACACATCTTCCTCACTCTACCAAATAATTTCAACAATCAGATATCCTTCATTGCCAAAGCTTAGACAAGATTAGATCCAAGTTTGATCATAATTGAGAAATACAAATGACTCCCAACTAACTGATCCTTCGTGTACCCTTCCATGTCTTCACAACTTTTATTGATCAAAGACTCCACTTATATCATGACCTTCAAATAGGATAACCAACTTATTTAGGGCAGTTAGGAATTCTATAACAACTGGTTTAAATACAATGTCAAGCCTTATGCAAACTTGAACAATATTCATGGATTTTGTCAACATTTCAAGAGAAGGTAAACTCTAACTTGTATCAATACTAGACAAATAAACTTCCCACACTAGACTTGGAGTTATCACACAACATATTTAAAAATTGATATAAGTTTTTGGAGAAAATATTTCAACCTTATTTGGAATCTCCCCCTTTGATTTCCTTGGCACACAACACTACAAGGTCTTTTAAACCACCAATACCAATAAGATAGCATTCCTTATATTCTTTCAAAGTACCTCACTACATATCATTACAAGGGATTTATGCTTATTCAATACAAGAGTTTGCAGACATCATTTAGTACATTCCTGATTGATCTACCAACCCTGTCACAATAGGACAATGCTTATGTAGGATTTAAAACTTTTATTATTTCAACAACACTTCATCAATATTTATTTGGGATTATTGAACTTTTCTCAATCATACTTTCTTGATTATAATAGTCATAAATCTTTGTACCAAAATAGTAGTTAAGAAAGGTTCAAACTTCATTCTTTTACACACTCAAAAATTCATAAAGGATTCCAAATTACTTAAGAGAAATTGAAATGTAATTACTATTCTTATAAGACCATTTTTCAAAAGACAAACTCATCAAATCTCCTTAACTATTGTGAAATCAATTCTCACCAATAATGATCAACAATTAGACATTCCATCAAGAAAAGACATAAAATTTCATTTCAAGGAAGGATAGTGCTTGGAACAAAATGTTCAAGGAGTAATACATTATTTTCAATCCATTAAAACATTTTTCTCTTCAAATTTACTAACCAAAATACAAATAAATTGTTGTTCCACGTTAATTACCAGTTCATTAATGTAACAGGGTCCTAGGGAATCACCATTTGTTGACCAAAACCTATTCAAATATCTTGCAACTTTGGATTATGTTAAAACACAATAAATCACATCATTTCACAAATTTGTAGCCGTTTCCACTAGTTGAAACATGAGAAATATAATTTTAAAGTTTATTGTTTACCCTCATGGACGGTTTCGACAATTTTTACAACATCCAACATATCTTCAACATATCTTCTTGAAAATAGATGAAAATGAGTTCAAAAGAAAGGTATTTTATTAATATAACTTCCTAAATCAAATACATCATGAAATTAAATCACTTGATGATCCAATAAGGCTCTGCATGTTGGAAATAATAGGTACTGAGAGGGGGGGAGTGAATTAGTACTAATAAAATTTTAAACTTTTATTGATACCCTTAATTAGAAATAAAAGAAACTTCCAAACTGTGAAGCATATAACTGAAACATAAAGTAAAAGTACAATGAATCAAATGAAAACACATGCACACACATAAAAATCTGATTTTATCATGGAAAACCTTGGTAAGAGGGAAAAAATACGATGGGGATGAAACCCACAATCTTCTTATTGCAGTAGAAAAGAGTTCTCCATTAGGAGCTTACAATCTGTCACTTTCCAGGTGAATCACCCTATTAGGAGTGACCGATACCTTATTAGAAGTATCAAAATTCCTATTACAAACTACCTTGTTAGAGGATTTTAATCCCACTTATGCAGTGTTCACCTTATTAAGGGATTTGCAATAAAGTCCTGCTAAAGACTACCTTGTTAGGGGATTTAGACTTTTTGAAACTATTAGGAAAACAAAAAGAAAATTTAACCTGTGATATGTACACCTTAATACTAATCAGATCCTTGGTTCTCTGTACTTTTTTGAATCCAATCTTGAATCTTATCTGGAAATAACTTTGTAATCACAGCTTAAGATCTTCCTAACAATAGCACTTCATCAACTTTTCAACAACACTTCAACTACTTCTCACCACTAGCAGCTATCATCTTAAAACCTTATATACTGCCTTTACCTTTGACTGTAAACCTAATTAGGGTTTCCATTTCCCTTCAAAATTTCTTTCTAATCTTAACTAAGTCACAAAGACTTCAAATCCTTACCATGTCAGCCATAACAAAATTTAAGTTGTTATCCCCCATGTGAAATATTCCTTCAGTTTCATTCACCAAAACTTACCTTGGATTCATACACAAGTCTGTACATAATTCCCCAAGAATTGACTTATTCAATTCCTCGAATAATGTACTACATTTTTCATGTTTTCCAGATTCACTGAATCATCCACCAACATAACCTATTTAGTCATTTAATTAAAATTGATTAATAACCTTTAGCTTTTACCTATTCGATGCACTAACTGGTTAATAATACTTTCACTTTTACCTATACCAGTGTGACCTAAGAGTCACGGTCACAAAAATATTTCACCTACTGTATTTACACCTTCCAATGTACTGATAACAAAACTTGGCTTCTTTTATGGATATGGTTGTCACTTGTTATTCTATTCACTGACTACCTTACTCACTTAACTTATCTTTACCGATTGGATATAACTATGTACCAGTTGGTATAAATTCATGCACTTACTTAAGGGCCCGTTTGTTTCACAAAATTTGTGCATGCTAGAATTGCCAATTCTGGAATTGAATCCATTTTGGAATTTTGCTATTCTCAAAATGAATTCTATAATATAGGCTTGTCATGTTTGGTTCACCTGGAAGATGACTAAGAAGATGTAGATTATGCATTTGGTTCCATAAAAATGGAATTGGAATTGGAAATTTTTTTTTGCACACATACACATATACACACACACATGTGTATATACACACATATATACATACACACACATGTATATATATACACATACACATGTGTGTATATATACACACATACACACACATGTGTATATATACATATACACATGTATATATACACACATATGTTTATATACACACATATGTATATATACACACACATGTATATATACACATGTGTAGATATACACATACACATGTGTATATATACACACATGCACATGTGTGTATATATACACACATACACACACATATGTATATATACACACATATATATACACATGTGTATATACACACATGTGAGTATATACACATATGTGTATATATATATACACATACACATGTGTATATATACACACATACACACACAT
This sequence comes from Thuja plicata, assembly GCA_018584345.1. Taxonomy (NCBI): domain Eukaryota; kingdom Viridiplantae; phylum Streptophyta; class Pinopsida; order Cupressales; family Cupressaceae; genus Thuja; species Thuja plicata. Next base: position 6,588,244 of record MU227527.1, on the reverse strand, counting down.
ATATAGACACATACATGTATGTATATACACATGTATACACATATACACACACATGTGTGTATACACATATATACATACATTTGTGTATATATATATACATATATACATACATTTGTGTATATATATATACATATATACACATACACACATATACACACATACACACATATGTGAATATATATACATGTGTGTATATACACTTATGTGTGTGTATATATATATATATATATATATTTTATTGACACAAAAATGGGAATGCATTTTCCTTCCCAAAATAATACTCTCAATTCCAATTCCACTTTTCAATTCCAATTCCAGTTTTGAGAAGGAATTGTGGAATGCTCAAAATGACCCAAAGTTAGAATTCACGTAACCCTATTCCAATTTTTAATTTTGGAACCAAACAGGGAATTGAACATTTTGGGAATTCAGAAATGCCAATTCCCAGTCAATTCTGCAAAACAAACGGGCCCCTAAGACTCTTACCTATGTAATGATTTTCCAACAAACAACCATACTCCATAAAATCATCATCAATGTCATCTACCAATATTCTTCTATCAACAGTCTCCCCCTTTGGCATTGATTGCAAAAACTTGTAAAAATTTCAAAACTTTCAAAACCTATACTCCAACCTATACTTCATGTCTAATTACATACTCCCCCCAAATCTATAACTCCCCTTTGTACCATAAAATGTATACTCTATATACTCCTTGTAAATTTTCTATATACTCCCCCTTTTTTTGCAGCAATGCCAAAGATTATGATAAATATTTTTTTTATGTACAAGGGTGCTCATAACTTATAGTTTATAAAAAACAATCTTGAAATGTACCAAGTAGCACTAACAATAAAATGCTTCCATGACTCCTTTAATGCTGTTAAGGCAATGTGATGACCATTTAAACCCGAAGCTAGATCCTCCATACTATAAATTGTGCTCATGTTTGGAGTACCTTTTAATACTTTGGCTTTCTTAAGATATTCTTATATGATGTCCATGTGTGGAGTTAGGAATCCTTTCAATTCTATAAAATTCATCCTTATCATGTCCTCTTCTACCTTGAGTTCCCTTTCCTTGTGTATCAATGCTTTTAGTTTTACAGTATGATCCATCATAGAACTATTCAATGGGTCCAATTGGTTGACAAGTGTAACCAACTCTATCTCAACCTCTTCCTTCTTTTTCTTGATCTCTGCGGTGAAGTTGGTCAAAATAGATATTTTGTTAAATTTTTTTCCAACCTCAAGTAATGAATCCTTGAGTTCCTTGATGAGTTCAAACAACGAAACCTTCTTAAGAGAAATCTTCTATAGTAGCTTCTCCATCATCTCCTCCTCCAATATCTTATCTCCTTATTTTATCATCTCCTCTTCCATGTCATGATCTAGAATAGTAATTGCATCAACCAAAGTTTTGAGTTGATAGATCAGAGATGCTTCTTCATCAAGCTCTACATTAGGAACTAAATCAACAAGTATAGAAAATACTTTCCTCAGTATTTTATTTTTCTTCTTCTTCTTCTTCTTCTTCTTTTTCTTCTTCTTCTTTGGCTTTATCCTATTCTTCTCATCATTTTAAGCCAAATTTCTTGAAAATAGTATATGTTCCTTTGGCTTTAATGTGTTAAAATTATAATCACCTGAAAATGATTTGATAAACTCAGAAGCCCTAATATGAAATGAAGTCCCCCAGGTCCTAATCAAGACTATCAATTCAAAGATAATCACAATTATATAATTAAACTAGATTGGTTTAAATATATAATTCATAAAAAATCAACAATCCAAGATCACTCACCAAGAGACATTCATCAAAAGGCATTAATTCTTCAATTAACCTTCGGGGAATTAAATCAAATCAAAATTTTAAATACATGGGTAAGGAAATTAATTAAAATGAATTAATTAATTCAAGTTATTAATATTCCTTCAACATGCCTCAAAAGTCAAACCTTTAACAAATGAGAGGTGATCACATGGATCAAACAAGCTTGCATCTCAGCCATATGTGAGGTCCTACCCCAACCACCCATTTTCAAAGCTGCTACTGTTATATCATATTTGTCTGGATGATACGCTTGTTTTGATACATTTCATTTTGAACCTTCTATAGTATAGATATCATATGATGACTCTATTTTGATGATGCTTAGATTTATTACATATATTCTCAGTCCTTGTTGACATGATTGAACTGTTTCATTTTGTTCAATATTGCATTATGACCTTTTGACATGTAAATGAGAGATTTGGTTTAAATTTTGCAAATGTTCATATTGGTAGATAAGCATTTTCGTTTCTTATAAACATTCAAGTTTAAGCCTAGTTCGTATAGCAATGTATAAACTTTGGTTAAAGGAATATATTATAAAGTAATTATCATGAATATGTGTTTTTTGTTCTTGGACTACTGATACTTTGTTCAAGTGTGTAGGAGGAATAATCATGTTAGAATTGATGAACATCAATACAACCAAGATCACCTGCATGCAAGATAGTTACAAAGAAGAAGAAGCAGACAGAAGAGAGAAGACAGAAGAATGGCTATGGCGGCCGATAGGCCAGAGACTGCAAATCCATTGTGACAGAATAAATTTCTATTAACACAATAAAGATTACAAAATTATCTCCTTATCGAAATACAAAGAGGTGATTCCTTATAAAGGAATACCGAAACCCTAAAAGGGAAACTACAAGAAATAGAAACTGCCTAAGGTTAGCTAAAGAAAACTAGAGTGAATAGGGAAGTTACTAATTAGATCATAATGATTTAAATTAGTAACCCCGATAGAATATTACTCTAACACCCCCCCTTAAGATAAGCTTAGGGAGAAGCCAAACCTAGGAAACTACTGCAGGAAGCAGGAAAGATGGGTCCCGGCAACTAGGCCTGATCAGGTACCCAAACAAGAAGGGAAAAGATGTCCTAGAGAAAGGAACAAGAAGAGAGAAAGAAGCATCTCTGAAGCATGTCTGAAAACTCTGTTAGAAGATACTACTGGAACCCCCACTGAAGTGCATGATCAGGTAGAGAAGAAAAATGTCTGAAGAGCTGATCAATCGAACCAGGAAGCAATAGAACCAACAGGTGAACCCCCCCATAATACTGAACTGGGAGAGGTGATAGGAAAACTGAAATACAGTACCAGAAACAGCTGCAGAAGAAGAACCAGGAACACTAATAGTACAACAGAAGCACACACACAGGATAAAGGGCGGTGTCATAGACACAGACTACATGGTCTAATGTCATGGAAGGTATGCTCACTTGACAAAAGTGGATGCGCCTATAGCGGCAAATGCATCATAATCCCCCCATGGCACTTTATAACACAGTGCGAGTACATCAACTGAACCAGGTGTACAAGATCCAAAAATGTAGAAGAAGGCACTTTAGCTCAGTGCGTTTATAGAACAAAGATGCATTAGAAGAGCATGCAAGCTCAGATGTCAGAAAGAAGAGTGAACTATGAACTCAGAGGAAGAGATCCCCGGACTTGTAGAACCAAGCACACCACCAGAGGGCATAAAATGAAAAACTCAGAGAAGTGAAAACCTGGAGCAAAATCTGGAAGAAATACCTTTGCCACTGAATAGTACACAGAATCAGCTTTCCGACGATATCTCGTTTGCCGAAAAAGGAGTCCGGATGAGCCAGATATGACTCCCGGAAGGCAAAAAAAGACATCGGAATTCAACAAAAAAATACACTATAGAAATGGTGGAACCAAAACCTCTAACCTCTACCATCGGAAAGTGCTCAGAAAGAGCTTTCCGATGGTATATGAAAGTCAGAAAAATACCCCCGTATGCTCCCTATAGAGAAAAAAAGGCCCAGTACCCCCAAAATGCCCTAAAAGGCTTACAAAAGAGCCCCAGGGGCTTAAAAAGGGATCCCCCGGTCGTATGGCCCACGCAGGGGCTAGACAGGAGCCCCTGGTCGCTAATAGGACCTCGGCGCATGTGAATAGGCCCGCGGGGGCAGCAAGAAGGCGCCACTCAGAGCGGTGGCGGGTGGAGAAAAAAAATGGCGGCGGGGGCGCCCAAGGCTGGGCAGAGATAGCAGGGGAGCGGCGGGAGGCCGCGGGGTGCCGGACGCCGGTGTGTAAACGGTGGCGGCGGCAAAAAAGGGCGGCGGAGCCGCGGTAGGAGACCTACAGAGCGGTGGCAGCCGTGGATGAACAGGGTGGGCGGCCAGCCACTGACCGGCTGCGGTGGCGCGGCGGCGCCCAAATAAATTTTGCACTGGGCACGTTAAGAAAAATGCATAAAAACCTAAAATTTAAGGTTTTTTTTTTTCTTGGTTTCCATGCCCGTACGGCCCTGGGAGGCTGAAAAAAATTCTCCAGAGGCCCCGGTGTCCAAAATGGACGAGCTTTATATGGTTTCTAGGGTTTTTGGGCCTTCTGGACGCAATGGAAGTGTCCGTTTGGGCCCAAAATGCCTCTAAAACTAGAGAACCCCTAGAACCAATGAACTTATGCCAGAAAAGCCTCTGAAAGCTTCAAACCCTCGCTGCTTCAACAAAGCTCGAACAGTCACCAGCAGGGAAGCTCTGATACCATGTTAGAATTGATGAACATCAATACAACCAAGATCACCTGCATGCAAGACAGTTACAAAGA
>MU227527.1:6569477-6583460 GCA_018584345.1 Thuja plicata | reverse complement strand
AAAAGGGAAACTACAAGAAATAGAAACTTCCTAAGGTTAGCTAAAGCAAACTAGAGTGAATAGGGAAGTTACTAATTAGATCATAATGATTTAAATTAGTAACCCCGATAGACTATTACTCTAACAAATCATGGTTTCAAAATCAGGGAAAAAAGATTGGGACAATTTGTGTATATCCATGTACAACCAAGGTTACCCTAAAAGGGAAGTAACCTAATTTGTAAATGTTAATTTTGTTGTAAATGTGATATTTCAGGATTGTAAATTAATTTCTTTTTTTAGGCAATCCATGTTGTAAATGGGTGGTTCTTATGTAGTGTCAATTGACACGTGTGTTGTGACATGGCATGCCTATGTGGTTTTTTTTTAAAGTTAAAGTTTACCCTAGGTTAGTTGAAGTATTTCCATGTGAGGTAAGGCTGCCTTGATAACCCTAGTCATGAGTACAATTCTTGAATTTCGAATGCAAACTAAAAATGGGTTTTTGAAAGGTTAAATTGAGTCCTTTGAGGTAGTTTGAGTTAAGGTTTTATAGTTTTTATGTATTATTATGGGTTAGAGTTTGTTTTTCATTGTTTTGAGTTCCAAAACCTATTTTCTAGGGCTTCTTAATTGCCTTTATAGGATAGTGGAAAACATGGAGAGAAGAGGAAAAGGACCGTCACCTTCCACAAGATAGTGGAGTTCCCTTCATGCATGAAGTTGACATATGTTAGAAGGAAGGAAACATGTCTCTATTTTTCATGAGGGGAAAGAGGTGGGGTGGGAGAGAGAGCCTTTTAGGGGAAAGGGAGAGGAGAGTTGGGGTTGATTTTCCACTCTCCAATTTTTAGAGACTTGTTGATTTTTCTTGGGAGATTTGGCTTGATTTGAGAAGGGTGAAGGAGAGAGAAATTAGCATCACAAAGAGGTCAACCCAAAAAAATCTTCCTTTTTCTTAGAGTAAGGTTGGTAATCCTATGTCCATGTGTGGATGTCTTGCAATCATGTTTGTATTTTTTAGAGATGTTGTTGAATTTTACTTCTTTCAATTATACTTCATATTTTTGAGCAAATTATGATTGGGCTATTATGTTTTATTTTGGGAGGAGGATTTTTTTTCCTTGTCTTTTTTTTTGCTATTTTGTTGTTATTGTGCATGGGAGTGAATTGAATTCCTTCCCTTGGGAGGGAGGATATAGTCAATTATGGGTGAAGGGCATAGTTGGGAAACCATATTAGTTGAGAGTCTCTTCTTGGGAGGAAGAGGGATGTCATGGATGTTATGGGCTCCATGTTGCAAATGCTATTTTGTTGTTTTCATGGAGGTGATAAGGGTATGGTTGTGTGTATGGAGCTTGGTTGAAGAATTAGCCTTGGGAAGGCATGTGTAATTTTTTTTGTGCATAATGAGGAAGTTCTTTCTTGGCATTCTCCTTAATGGGTATTTCCACCTTCACCCCTAAATTAAGTCCATTTTAGACCCAATTGTGCATGAAAATTTGGATGGGAGTTAAGTGTTGTTTTCTTGAGCTAAATTTTTTGCTGTGTTGTTTGCTTGAATGCCACCCGCTCCTTGTTTCCCCTAGCTCAGTGGTGTCCTCATAGAGGCCTAGGTTGGGAGGTGAGCTCCTATGGGTTATTCCATATTTTGGTTGCAGATTATAGCTGTTCCTTTACTTGAAGAGAGTTTTGTTCAAAGTTGGAAATGAAGAGATTAGCTGGTTATAAGATGTCATTGTAAAATTATTTAAAACCCAAGCCTTATGGATGATGTCTTGTATAAATGAGATTTTGTAAATTTGTTATAGTTCTATACTAAACTTTTATTAAGTTATTATTTTATTAGTAGTAAGTGAATGTTAAGTTGCTGGAAAATTTGGACTGTTATTATAAACTGTGTAGCCTTTTAGAATTGAAACATGTGTAGAAAAATACATTTCACATTTCTGTACTACTGTAATATTTATTTAAGAAAATAAATATTTTCCTTTCCTAATGTGTATTTATGAGTTAATTGGTATTTAAAGTAAGTATAAATTTCTGTGCATCTTAACTAAATTTTTAGGGATGTCTTCTGTTTTAATGGTAGGGTGAATTAGTAGATTTACAGAGGAGGCTGAAATTGTTTAAACAAAATTTAGCTTATACTTAAAAGGGAAATTTAAAACATTCCATCCAAAGCCATGAGAATAATACATAAATAATAATTTAGTATTAACTCTAAAAGTTCATTTAGAATAGAAAATTTAGAGTTGAGTATCTCTAGTTTTAATCTAAAGATTGAAATGTAACAAATTTATTACCAACACTACCTTATCAATTTACTATGAAACAAAACAAATTTATATTCTATCTTTTATCTCTATTTTAAATTCTGTAAACGAAAATTTTATTCTTGCCTTTAGACTTATTGTAGCCACAAATATAGTTCTTAAATCAGAAAGTTTTAATATTTTTTTACTTCATACAAACATCTTTGTTTTTCTTTTAATGTTGAACCTGTGCATCTTTTATTTTATTCAACAAATTATATATATATATATATATATATATATATATATATATATATATAAGGTTTATATTTACATATATATTGTATATCCTTTAAATATATATAATAAAATGGTTATATGTATAAATATTTATATAAATAACATCAACCAGTAATCTAAAATAATATAAAGAATAAAATAATGGTATTTAATAACTTAAATATGAGAAAAATAATAATATTTAAAAAAAAAAAAACATACAACAAAGTTTGTATCAAAAATTTTATTTATTTTTAAAAAAAATTAAAACAATATAAAAATTGGGAGGGTGGGGTTAGGGCGTAGCCCAACTCGCACCCCCCTATGTGCTACTCTTGCTTTGCGAAGGGAGGGAGGTGGGTGAGCCGTGACTCCCCACCACTCCTAGTGGTCGTTGCCCACCACAGCTTACATCGTGGGTGGCTGCACCACCACGGGTGGTGGTGGAGGCCACGATCTCCCCACCTCCATAGCCTTAAAACCCCCCTCCTTTGCATTGCGCTCACCTGCACACAAAAATGCATCTCGTCGCCCTTCGAATGCAGACTGGCCGCCATTAGATATATACAATATATATATACATATCGTATGTATATATATAAATATATATAATTGTATGCTCGTCTCATTATCTTCCATGGCTGCTATGCCATGAACCAGACCTGCAAAACAAAGCAGAAAAACAAATAGGGGTTTTAGCTTAGGGTTTGAGTTGGGAAGAGAAGAAGAAAAGAGGGGAAGAAAAGATGAATCAACAACATTTTCACCCTTTTCATAATATGCCCTAGCCCTGAATTCGAATTAGGGTTAGGATTATTTTTTTATTTAAGTCAACTATAGGATGAATTTATATTAATATTTAGTTGATACTTTTATAAAAGTGTTATATATGTATATGAAATTTACCTTAGTGGAAATCTAATAAATTTCAGGTTGCTAGTAAATTGCGGGTTACTACAATACAAATCAGTTATAATTAATTTTATTAGAGGGAGATTCATCTGGATTATAATATCCTCTATCTAATGTAATTAAATTAATTAGAATTTCTGTATGTGGCTTTAATTAAATAGGTTGATTTGTACATTATTGGATTAATCCCATATTTGATAATTAATAACATCTTATTAATTTAGTTACGTTGAGACCAAATTTTTCCCTAGTAAACTTTTAGTATATTATCTTCTTGCAAGATTAATGGATATAACTCCTTAGGTAATATTAATAATGGATCTTAGTTTTAGTTTAATAACTATAGATTTAGTATTTCATGGTTCCAGTGGGGTGTTATTATTACATTATAGATATAAGTCATAATATTGAATATTTTTACTTTCTAATTAATGGGATATTAGGTTTAATGGACACATAATTATTTAGAGCATAAATGTAAAAGAAATTAATCTATCACGAAAACATAAATTTAATACATTTGAATAAATTTTAGATTGGTTAGAGGACTGCAATAACGTTATTTTTACGTATCCCTTACATGTGGCCAGTGTAAGGGCCAGCATAAAAATAATGTTATCATGAACTATATAAACGTAGGTCTAGATCTGGACTTAGTATTAAATCCATCTTGTTAGGAGATAGTAAGGAGAAAGTTTAGTAACAACTATAATTTATCCCTAGAAAACATAGAAGTTAATTTGTATCTTGACCCTAGTACATAGGGTATGAGGGATGTTGACTCCAGTCATGATTTCCCCTCAAACCCTAACAACGAGAATGACCACCAACCCCTTTTGTGAATCCTTTAAAAAAAAAAATTGTTGCATTTTATCATGCAATTTTGGGCATGACATTTTGGTATCAGAGCCATGTTTCAACCTTGGAACCTTAAAACCCATTACATTTATCCTTATTAAACCTTAAACTTTGCTTTAGCTTGTAGGATGCCTCCCGTCACTCGGCAGGCTCGCCGACATGGGAAAGGGCGAGGTCGTACCCGTGTGGCACCAACTCATGATAAGAGAGAAGAAAATGTTTATAGGGAGGAAGCATAAGTGGAGTAGGAACCTTCACCTATTCCACCTTGGAATCCTAATCAGGAGGTACTTGATTCTCTCCAAAATCTAGCAGGGATTCTTATGGATAGGTTGCCACTTGGAGACTAGATAACAGGGCTAGGGGGAGCAACCCGTGAGCATAGTATGAGTCCTCCTCTTTGATGAGTTGAGGAGCAGGTAGAGTAGGATGGGGAGTTTGTTCACATGGCAGGACCCCTCCTAGGGTTCATACCACAGATAGGTAGAGGAGCACCCCAAGATGTGGGGGACCAGGTTAAGGATTTGATCTGCCTCAAGCCACCACTTTTTTTAGGAGCCACATATAGGATTGAGACCGAGGCATGGTTACTAAGCTTAGAGAGATGCTTTGGTCTGCATGCATGTGAGAGAAATGTGCAAGCTCGATTGGCCATCCTCTTATTGAGAGGAGGTGCATCGATTTGGTGGAACCAAGAAGTGTACAAGAGTAACTTGGTTATTGACACCCACACCTGGGAATCCTTTTTGGAGATATTCAGAGACCATTACCTCTCAGAGAATTACAAGCAATGTTGCATAGATGAGTTCCATGATTTGCAGTAGAGGGGTTTGACTGTTGCTCAGTATGAGAGTAGATTCCTTGAGCTCCTACCTCATGTAGAGTACATGAAGGATGAGAAGCTCCATGTCAACCACTTTGTTAAGGGGTTGAATGCATCTATTTATGGACTAGTGCACATGGAAGCACCTATAGATCTATGAGAGGCTGTAGAAAAGGCCTTGATAGCAGAGGAGGTGCAAGGCAGAGGACACGATACTTGGGATCGGTCGGAGAACCAAAATTCTGCACCTCAGAGTACAAGATATCAGAGACCCCCTTAGAAGGGGAACCAAAGGCACTCATCAGGGACCTTTAGATCTTGACAGCCTCAGGCACAATAGACTCAGTAGAGTTAGAGGACTAGACCAACACAGGGACACCAGGGCTTTAATCCCAAGCAGTGGAAGGCACAGGGGCCTAGGAGAGATCAGAGGTCACAGGCAGCATTTATACCTCTAGCAAGGACTCAACAAACCTCTCAAGGTGGTTTCAATGGTTCTAGTAGGACAGGGGGATCATATCACACTAGATCATATGAAATATAGATACAATCCTAAGGGTCTTGTTTCACATGTGGATCCATAAGGCACTTTGCTAGGGATTGTCCCCAGGGTGGTAGTTCATGTCCAACAACATTTGATGCCATGGTTGGGGACTTTGGTAAGTCCCATAGAGTCTTTGCAATGGTTGATAACCATCAGGATGAGCATCAGGCCATAGTGATCAAGGCAACATGTATGATTTGAGGTAGTACCATCACTATCCTTTTTGATTCAAGAGCTACTGATTCTTTTATTTCCCCATTTGTAGTGGAGCGATGTGGGCTAGTGGCTACTAGACAGTAGGTAAAATGGGATGTAGAGTTAGCATCTTGTGCTAGGGTATCAGTTGATTCCATAGTTAGAGACTGTCAGTTGCAGATAGGAGACATGACCTCCATGATTGATTTACATATCACCACTCTCAGTTCTTATGATGTAGTCCTTGGCAAGGATTGGCTTTGGGCCCACATCGCCAAGGTAGACTGTAGACAAAAGAGGATCAAAATGTAGATGGATTAGGTTCACCCATGGTTATTTTAGGGGTCCAGAGACCCATATCTCTTTGTGTGATCTCATCCATGTATCTTAAGTGCTGCATGTGCAAGGGATGCCAATTATTTGCTATTACCATTAGTGACAGAGAGGAGGAGGAGGAGGAGAAGGGAACCTCCCTTGATGACTTCCCTATATTACAGGAATTTGTGGATGTCTTTTCCTTAGAGCTACCTGGTATGCCTCCACCTAGGGAAATTGACTTCCATATATACCTTGTGCCAGGAGTTGTGCCCATATTTAGAGCCCCATATAGGATGACTACTCATGAGCTAGATGAGCTCAAAGTCCAGTTGGAGGAGCTCTTGGAGAAAAGGGCACATTCTCCCTAGTGTTTCATAATGGGGAGCACCTATCATCTTAGTTAAGAAGAAGGATAGGTCACTTAGGCTGTACATGGATTACTATGAGATAAATAAAGTAACCATCAAGAATCGGTATCCACTCCCTAGGATCAATGATTTATTTGATCAGCTTTAGGGTGCCCGTGTATTCTCAAAGATTGATCTAAAATCTGCATACCATCAGTTGAGGATTATGGAGAGTGATATCCACAAGATACCCTTCCACATGAGATATGGAAACTATGAGTTTATCGTGGTTCCTTTTGGCCTCACGAATGCTCCAACGGTATTTATGAGTCTTATGAATGGAGTATTCCGTATGTTCTTGGACATATTTTTTATTGTATTCCTAGATGACATTTTGATATACTCTCATAATGAGGAGGAGCATAAGGAGCACTTGAGATAGGTTTTGTAGCGCATGAGAGATAATTAGTTATATGGAAGTTTGTCAAAGTGTGCCTTCTTTAGGTCAGAAGTCCACTACCTTGGTCATATTATATTAGGAGATGGTATCGCAGTCAATCCATCAAAGATTAGAGCTATCATGGATTGGCCGACACCTACCACTGTGAAAGAGGTCAGGAGCTTCATGGGGTTAGTAGGTTACTACAAATGTTTTGTTGGGGGCTTCTCCAGCATGGCACACCCTATCACATCCCTTCAGAGAAAGGAAAAGAGATTTGAGTGGATGGAGAAGTGCGAGAGGGCATTTCAGGAGCTCAAGGGAGCCCTTACTAGCGCACCTATCCTAACAGTGTCAGATCCTTCAGTGGACTTTATGGTGTGCACAGATGCATCCTTAGATGGACTTGGAGCAGTCCTTATGTAGGATGGATGAGCCATTGCTTATGAGTCCTACACATGACCTAGAGCTACCTGCAGTGGTTCATGCTGTAGTGAGGTGGTGTCACTTTCTTTTGGGACATCATTTTGAGCTCCATTCAGATCACCAGAGCCTCCAGTACATATTCACCCAACCTAACCTTAGTGCCCAACAGAGGAGGTGGATGCAGTTCCTTTGTGAGTATGATTTTGATGTCCACTACATCAAAGGGAAGGAAAACATTGTTGAAGATGCATTGAGGAGGAGGCGACATACACTCTCCTCCTTGACTACTTGTACGGACTTGAGAGATCACATACTTTAGCATTTGCTTGAGGATGAGTTCTAATCATAGTATGTTTAGTTGGATCAAGATCAGGGACCCCTTAAGGGGATATTTTATAGATTCTCCCTAGAATCTGATGGACTACTTTGCCATAGGGGCCACATATACGTCCCTACACTCGGTAGGTTGCATGACTTAATTACACTTGAGGCTCATAGAGCACCATATGCAGCACACCCTAGGGTCAAGAAGTTGCATGCAAATCTAAGGGAACTCTATCACTGGCCGAGTATGTGGTTGCATATTGCTAGTATTATGGCCATATGTTTAGAGTGTCAAAGAGTTAAGGCAGAGCATAGTCATCCAGGAGGACTTCTTTAGCCACATGAGATACCGGTGTGGAAGTGGGACACCATTTACATGGAATTCATTATTGGTTTACCTATGTCTTTTCTCTATCATGATGCCATCATGGTGAAAGTGGATAGGTTAACCAAAGTGACTCACTTCTCACCTATGTGTACCACTTTCACAACACCTACGGTAGCACATGTTTTCTTGCGGGACATTGTCAAATTTCATGGCATGCCTTGTAAGATCATATCAGATCAAGATTATCTCTTTACCTCTTTATTTTGGAGAGAATTATAGACAACACTGGGCACCAAGCTCAATTTTAGTATGACCTATTACCCTGAGATAGATGGGCAGATTGAGAGAGTTAATCAGGTATTGGAGGACATGTTGCAAATGTATGTTATGGATCACCATACCAGATGGGAGGAGTACCTTCACTTAGAAGAGTTTTCCTACAATAATGGGCATCACACATCTTTGGGTATGCCTCCATACCAGGCCTTATATGGGAGGCCATGCCAGACACCTTTGAGTTGGGACAAAATTGAGGATAGAGTTTTAGTGGGGCCAAAGTTGGTCAGGGACATGGAGCAGCAGGTTGTCTTGATCTGAGAGCATCTCAGAGAGGCACAAGATAGGTAGAAGAAATATGCAGATGTGAAGAGGTCTGATAGAGACTACATGGTTTGAGATAGGGTATTACTAAGAGTGCATCTGCATAAGAGTCTGATCCATTTCAGAAAGGGATCTAAGATCGCATGCCATTTTGTAGGACCCTTTGAGATTTTGGAGAAGATAGGATCAGTTGCCTATCATCTAGCACTGCCACCTAGCCTATCACGTATCCAGCATGTATTTTATGTATATGTATTGAGGAAATATATCTATGATGAGTCTCACATTATTGATTGGATGCCTTATAGGTAGAGTCAGATGGGAAGTTGGCTCTGGAGCCCATTCACATTTTAGCTCGGTAGACGTTGGCCCTGCGAGGGCGAGAGCTGGACTTGGTTAGGGTCTAGTGGGATTGCTATGATGAGGTTACAACCTCATGGGAGGATACAACACGCATGAGATAGGATTACCCCCACCATTTTGATGAACTCCAGGAGGAAGTTCATGCCTAGAGGGGGAGGATGTGAGGTCCTACCCCGACCACCCATTTTTAGAGCTGCTACTGTTATATCATATTTGTCTGGATGATACGCTTGTTTTGATTATTTCATTTTGAACCTTCTATAGTATAGATACCATATGATGACTCTATTTTGATGATTCTTAGATATATTAAATATATGATTCTCAGTCCTTATTGACATGATTGAACTATTTTATTTTGTTCAATATTGCATTATGAACTTTTGACATGTAAATGAGAGATTTGGTTTAAATTTTGTAAATGATCATATTGGTAGATAAGCATTTCCGTTTCTTATAAATATTCAAGTTTAAACCTAGTTTGTATAACAATGTATAAACTTTGGTTAAAGGAATATATTATAAAGTAATTATCATGAATATGTGTTTTTCATTGTTGGACTACTGATACTCTGTTCAAGTGTGCAGGAGGAATAACCATGGTTTCAAAATTGGGGAAACAAGATTGGGATAATTTGTGTATATCTATGTGCATCCAAGGTTAGCCCTAAAAGGGTAGTAACCTAATTTGTAAATGTTAATTTTTTTGTAAATGTGATATTTCATGATTGTAAATTAATTTCTTTTTTTAGGCAAGCCATGTTGTAAATGGGTGGTGCTTATGTAGTGTCAATTGACACGTGTTGTGACATGGCATGCCTATGTGGTTTTTTTTTTTAAATTTGAAGTTTACTCTAGGTTAGTTGAAGTGTTTCCATGTGAGGTAAGATTGCCTTGATAACCCTATTCATGAGTACAATTCTTGAATTTCAAATGCAAACTAAAAAGGGTTTTTGAAGGGTTAAATTGAGTCCTTTGAGGTAGTTTGAGTTAAGATTTTCTAGTTTTTATGTAATATTATGGGTTAGGGGTTTTTTTTCATTGTTTTGAGTGCCAAAACCTCTTTTCTAGGCCTTCTTAATTGCCTTTCTAGGATAGTGGCGAAAATGGGGATAAGAGGAAAAGGACCCTCACCTTCCCCAAGATAGTGGAGTTCCCTTCATGCATGAAGTTGACATATGTTGGAAGGAAAGACACACATCTCTATTTTTCTTAAGGGGAAAGAGGTGGAGTGGGAGAGAGATCCTTTTAGGGGAAAGGGAGAGGAGAGTTAGGGTTGATTGCCCACTCTCCAATTTTTGGAGACTTGTTGATTTTTCTTGGGAGATTTGGCTTGATTTGAGAAGGGTGAAGGAGAGAAGAACTAGCATCACAAAGAGGTCAACCAAAAAACATCTTCCTTTTTCTTGGAGTAAGGTTGGTACTCCTATGTTCATGTGTGGATGTCTTGTAATCATGTTTTAATTTTTTAGAGATGTTGTTGAATTTTACTTCTTTCAATTATACTGAACATTTTTGAGAAAATTTTGGTTGGGCTATTATGTTTTATTTTGGGAGGAGGATTTTTTTTTCTTGTCTTTTTTTTTTTCTCTGTTTTGTTGTTATTGTGCATGGGAGTGAATTTAATTCCTTCCCTTGGGAGGGAGGAGATATTCAATTGTGGGTGAAGGGCATAGTTGGGAAACCATATTAGTTGAGAGTCTCTTCTTGGGAAGAAGAGGGATGTCATGGATGTTATGGGCTCCACGTTTCAAATACTATTTTTTGTTTTCATGGGGGTGATAAGGGTATGGTTGTGTGTATGAAGCTTGGTTGAAGAATTAACCTTGGGAAGGCATGTGTAAATTTTTTTGTGCATAATGAGGAAGTTCTTGCTTGGCATTCTCCTTAATGGATATTTCCACCTTCACCCCTAAATTGAGTCCATTTTAGACCCAATTGTGCATGAAAATTTGGATGGGAGTTAAGTGTTGTTTTCTTGAGCTAATTTTTTTGTTGTGTTGTTTGCTTGAATGTCTCCTACTCCTTTTTTTCCCTAGCTCGGGGGTGGCCTCATAGAGGCCTATGTTGGGAGGTAAACTTGTTAGAATAGTCCCAAAGGATAACTGAGAGGGGGGGTGAATCAGTTATCAGTAACTTTAGTTCTTTTTACTTCTTCAACTTTAGAATACAACAAAGTAAATGCTTAATTAGATAACACAGTACACAACACACAATTTGATTACGGGGAAACCAAATGGTAAAAACCCCGGTGGGAATTAGTACCCACAATAAACTATACTTGTTTTTAGTAATCCCTGTTAGAAGATATATCAACCCTATTAGGAGTTGTACAATACAATGAAATAATTATAGTGAACTGGTTAAGGGTCAGACCCTGTTAGGAGTCTTTTACAAGCAACCCTATTAGGGGTGGTGGACTCACTGTCCAAAAGCTCACTGCTTGATGGTGAAGGCTACAACCTTCTGAATAATAGATATGCACTATATCTAATGATGAACTGTAGAGTAGACCTACTGTCTTGATTAGTTCCAGTGGATTGAAATCTTTCACTTCTTCTTCACATAGACTCTTGATGAATGAACCAACTCTGATAATCTTCTGTATACATCTTTCTTATCTTTTTGTATCATTCACACTTAGCGTGTTACCTTTGACTTGCTATAAGTATCTTCCTCATAGTATGAGATCATAGGACCTATAAGACAACTCTTCATAACATCTTTGTTAGCCTTACTAAGCATGGAAGAATAATTACAACCGCGCAAGTATAAACCAAATAGATGCGACGCTTCACTAAGTCGGCCTCACCAATTTAACTCTAACCTTACAATTTTCTTGAAACATGTTTGGCACCTTTGGATTAAAATCATCAGCTCATAACTAAACATGAATATGCACACGCATATAAAGAATATTGGAACAACTCAAGAAACATGTGATATACATCGGCCCTAAATCGTTACACTTCTAGAACTGTAACTGCCAATAATAGAATTACATAAATTTAATGAAACATCATATATGGATCTACAAGTATGAACATAACATAATAAACATGTCAACATGTATCTATCCATGCAAGTCTTCATATCATCATTCAGATAAGTACATACAGAATTCTACTGTGTATTATATGTTGTTATCAATGACAAACATACAATCAATCAACTGCTCAGAATCAAATCTCCAACAATCTCCCCCTTTGACATTGATGGCAACATATGATATAAAAAAGATCCTCTGTTCATGGTGTCCTCTTTCTTTTACAATCTTCTCAATATCCTCATCAAAGATTTCTCTAAACTACTGCAGTTCTCTGTCTGTGTTTTTGTTCCATCTATATACTCCCCCAGAGTATATGCTCCCCCTTAGTACATACTCCTCCTTACTATATACTCCCCCTTTGACATCAATGGCAAAGGGCACCATAGTCCTTTAGACATAGTACTACTTTAGAAGTAGAGTAGTCGACCATTCATCAATCACTTAATGAATGATGTCTTTGCTGCTTCTTCTAAACAGACTTAGGAGAGGGAATTACTCCCAAATTCTCCCTGAGATACTCAAAATTATCCCTTGACAAGGGCTTTGTGAAAAGATATACCAACTATTCTTTGGTGCTCACATAGTCCAATTTTACTTCTTTGTCTGCAACTTTTTCTCTTAAGAAATGGTACTTGATCTCTATGTGTTTTGTCTTTGTGTGCATCATAGGGTTTTTAGACTTGTTGATAGTGCTAGTATTATCACAATGAATAAAAATAGGATAATCAACCTAAATTCCAAAGTCTTTAACCATCTGCTTGATCCAAACAATAGTTGAACAATTTAGTGCTGCTGCAACATATTCAGCTTCTGCTGTAGACTAAGAAATATAGTTTTTCTTCTTGCTTATCCAAGAAATCAACCTGTCTCCAAGGAATACTACTCCTGAAGTTCTCTTCTTGTCATCAATGCAACCTGCCCAATCTACATCTGTATACACATGAAGCTTTACATTCTCTGATTTAGGATACCATAAGCCATAGTCTATAGTTCCCTTTAGATGTCTGAATATCCTCTTGATTTCCATTAGGTGACTCTACTTAGTTTCAGCTACAAATCTTCCAATAATGCCAACTACATTAGATATATAGGGTCTAGATTGAGTTAGATAAACGATTTTACCAATTATAGATTTGTACAATGTCTTATCAACTACTGTGGAGTCATCATCTTTTGAAAGCTTGCTTGCAGTTATCATGGGAGTGCATACTGGTTTACAATCATCCATCTAAAAAGTCTTTAGTATTTCCTTCACATATTTAGACTGATTAATGAATATACCTTTATCTGTTTGCTTTACATTTAGTCCCAAAAAGTATTTTATAGGACCAATCATACTCATTTCAAATTCATTCTGCATTTCTTTTTCAAATGCTTTACTAAGCTTGTCATTACCCCCAAAGATAATGTCATCAATAAATATAGCAACTAACAGTAATCCATTAGGTGTTTCTCTTGTAAATAAGTTATAATCTGCTACTCCTTTCTTGAATCCAATCTTGGTAAGATAACCATCAATTCTCTCATACCAAGCTCTTAGGGCCTGTTTAAGACCATAGAGTGCTTTCTTCAATTTGCATACCATATCTAGTTCATCTGAAAGACTAAATCATTCACGCTGTTCAATGTAGACTTCTTCATTCAAATCACCATTTAGAAAGGCTGATTTTACATCCATTTGATAAACTTTAAAGTCTTTGACTATTGCATATACCATAAACAACTTAATGGCTTCTAGTCTGCTCACAAGGGAAAATGTATTAGTGTAGTCTATTCCTTCTCTCTGTGCATATCCCTTGCATACCAATCTTGCCTTATTTCTTACTATTGTACCATCTTCATTCATCTTGTTTCTGAATACCCACTTTGTTCCAATCACATTTTTGTCACTAGGTCTAGGGACCAATTCCCATGTATCATTTTTAATTATCTGATCTAATTCTT
>MU227527.1:6474125-6556568 GCA_018584345.1 Thuja plicata | reverse complement strand
ATAAATTTGGTCACGAGATAAATGACCGGCAATAAACTACCACTGGTCACGTGACCAAATTTGGTCATTTATCTACAATTTTTGGTAGTTTATTTGGTCATATATTGCTATTTTTGTACTAGTGCAAATTTGATCACTTCTAATGATCTTACCCTTTTAGGAGTAACATGTTTAGACTGGTTAAGGTCTACTATGTTAAGATATTTAGAAACACTATTTAGTGTGCACTCGGTTAAGAGATTTACATAATGATTGTTAAATCCACCTTCTTAAATAATTTCTTCTATTTGCTGCACTTGTTAGAATGCAATCAAAAATACTTATTGACCTGATTATATGCAATCTTGAATTTCTAAGTACATATCCTTTAAGTTCACAATATGATGTATCACCTAAAGTGATTGATTAATAC
The DNA here is from genome assembly GCA_018584345.1 of Thuja plicata. Taxonomy (NCBI): domain Eukaryota; kingdom Viridiplantae; phylum Streptophyta; class Pinopsida; order Cupressales; family Cupressaceae; genus Thuja; species Thuja plicata. The sequence goes on along the minus strand of MU227527.1, from coordinate 6,556,156 downwards.
CTTTGTTCTTCTCGGTAGCCTTGAATTTTGTTCTTCATAACTGATTTCATCTTTTGATGTCCTTCTGCATAAAACTCTCTATCTGATCCTTAGATGTGCTTTTTGGCTACAATCATCATCATCTTATACCTTGTTCTGATTGATTACACATCTATTTATACAATGAATTAGGTTTTACGCTTTACAATGAAAATTCTATGATCAAAGTTTTACAACTTGACCTTGATCTCCTAGTTTGCATGTTTACAATCAGTTAGACTAATTAAAACAATTACATTTTCTTTTCTTTCCCCTAAGAAATGTTTTAAAGATAAGCATTAAAGATAAATATAAAACTCAAGTATTTTATCTGATGTGTAACTTAGATCCACATTTCTCAGAATTAAAGTTGTCTCTTGGTCTACTGGTGCTCAGGATTATCTATAGTCTTTCCTTGGTGATGTCTCTATAGACATTCTTCTTCTTAGTTTGTTTTGTAGAGTGACTGTTGGTGTTCACTTTGAACTTGTCTGTCGAGTTCCTTTGTGAACTTGTCTGTTGGTGATAATTGGTTCTGATGTTATCTTGCACTTAACATTTTTGGTGACCTTTGTGAACTGTTGTGTTGGGTTGCACTATAAACATGTCTTTTGATGATCATGTTACTGATGGTTCAAAATCTGTTTCCTTTTGTACTATTGACAAAATATTATCATCAATCTCCCCCTTTGGCATTAGTATCAAAAACTAATATATGCAAAACTAAAAATGTTTAGTATATACACCATGTGTTTACCTTGTCAATATGACTCCCCCTATGTGCATGTATTGGTATAGTATATGTACATGTATATAAACTTGCCTTTATACATATATTTATCCCTTTCATCATTTCCTCTTTTCACCTTATCACACTAAATAATTTCCCCTTCTATCATATCAATTCCTCCTTTTTTTATAATACTGACAAAGGTGAAATACTTACAATTTGTCAAAAATGTGGGAATGGGATTTTTGAATGTCCTCTATTTTCTTTTCCCATTGTTCTTTGAGGTGCTCAAGGGTCAAGAATTACAAGGTGATTCTTTCATGCATATCATATATGTTTTTTGTTACAGACATTTCTGGGGTGGCAATCAGTGTTCTTTTCGAAGTCATATGTTGTTGTAGTAATGTGAGATTTGGTAGTAGTAGAGCCTGGAGCTCGGTTTCCTCATCTCTGAATTTGGATTCTGCCTCTTGAATCTCAAGTCTTAACCTTTTTTCTTCCATAATGTTTTCATAATGCAACTTGAATGCATTGTCATTGGTTGTAAGACCTTGTGCACTAGCATTAAGATCTACATCTATCTTTGCAATCTTTTCACTACTCTCCTTAGTGAATTTCTCTATGGTGCACAAATTTTGAACTAAGGTTATAACTTCTGAAATAATTGGTTCTAATGTATTGACCAATTCAGATAGCTTTACCTTGTTCTCTACCACTTCTTGGCTGATTTTCTCTGTTATCTTGTATTGGTACTTCTGCTCTACATGTTCTTCTATTACCTTCTCTGCATCTACATTCTGTGATGTGATGGCTTCAGTAAGAACTACTAATTGATCAAGTATAGGATCATTTTGATCAATGTCGGTATCAGGTAAAATATGTAATAGTATATCCTTTGTAGTTTCTAGTACCTATGTGTCCTTATGCTCCTTTTTGAGCTTATCTTGTATAGATTTCATTTTACAAAGTTCTGCATACTTTGCAAGTGACTCTGCATCCAATGTCCTAGGATCACAGTCTGGTATTTCAATGATTTCATCCAATGTAACTGGATCTTTTCTCTTCTTATTTTTCTTTGCAATTGCAGTGGAGGTAGTTGTATTTAGTACCATAACAAGATCTCTTTCTTGGTCTGATGTACTTGGTGAAGGATTTTGAGGTGTTGTGCCTTTTACCTATTGCTCGGTATTCACCTGTCAGTTGGTTGTAGACATCTCCACATCAACCTTATTTTTATTTGCAACTTCTCCTTCGGTATCCTTTGGAGTGGCATCACCTTTTTCTTCACTTGCATCTTTCTACTCTCCATATGTTACTTTCTATTCATCATTTGTGATTTTCTTCTCCTCTTCACCCTTATCCTTAGGTATGCTTGCATTATGGTTAGGTGACTTCTCCTTTTCTGAGATGATATTGATAGCTTGTATCAATAATGGAATTTTTCCTAGTATATTAACCTATGAAACATCCATTGATGTGTCCTAATCCTTGGTTTCCTTGGTTTAATCCTTTGTATCCCCTAATGATTATAGAATTTGAGGAATGTCATCCATTGACTTACTTGCCTAAGTCTTTAATTTAATTGGATTGACATCCTTAGTGTCATTTATTAATATGTGTTCAGGGATTGGTGTTGCCTCTTTCTCTTCATTGTGAGGCTTCTCGGTGAGAGCTAATACCTTCTCAGGGCTTGTATCCTCTTTAGGTAGTTTGAGTATTTCTCTCCAAGCTTTATCACTTTCTTTGTCAACCTTTATTAAGATTTCCTGTAGTATTTTTTAGGCTCTCAATTTTGCTGAGAACTTCTTTGAATGCTTCTTCATCATTTCATCAATTTCTTCCATCTTTGACTCGGGTGGCTTAATTGAAACTAGGGATCTTTCCCTTATTTATCTTTCAGTATTAAGTGCATATGTCCACCTTGCTGATAACCTATCTTGAAGTTCTTGTGGCATCATATTATCAAACTATACATGTATGTACTTTAATATACACATTGTCTTGATGATGGCTTCTTCTATTTTATTCTGATCCTCAGGTTTCAGAGTTAGCCATTATCTAATCTTAGGATCTGATAGTCTACTTGACTTGATGATTGATGCAACAATCTCATCAATTATGGTAGGAACTTTTTTCTTTTCAGGTTGTTCATCTTGTTTAGTGTCCTCCTTATCTTCCTTAATTTGGATTAATCTCCTTCTCCTCTATGGTTCTGATGTTTTCTCGGTTTGAGGCTTTCTTTTATAAGTCCTCAATTATCCTTTCTTAACTGATGGTGAGTCTACTTTTGTAGTTTGACTCCTCTTCCTTGATGCAACAGTAGTTCTTGGTTTCTTTGTAGGTGGTGCATCAAAATTAGTTGATTTAGAGTCACTCACTTGTTCATCTTCACCGATGGGTGACTGTCCCTCGGTGTCATCTTTTTGTTCTGTTTCTTCTTCATTAACCAAAAACTTCTTTTCAAGTGTCTTTACCATTTTGATCTTCTTTCTGTCTATCTTTTTAACAATTAGGCTTGTTTTGATTTTGGCCTTAGCTTCTTCATAGGTTCCAAATCTTAATAATGATTTTTCCAGTGGTTCATTCAATAATGCTTCAATAGCATTTGTGGTTTGGTCTATATTTATCTCATAGTCAAGTGGTGCTATCATGCTATCCTTAGTACAAATGGTTTGATCAAAGTTGTATCAGTGTCCATCATGAAACAAATATCATCTTTATATTGATCCACAAATTGTTCTGGTATCCTCATCCTTTTCTGCATTCTATCTTCAAATCTGATGAAATATTCATCCATGAATGATGTAAAGTTCTCCCCTAGTGACTTAATAAATTCACTAATTTGTATTTTCACTAGTCGGGTAGTGTCCCAATTGACATTATCGACAGATGGGAAGAAGTTTTGAAAGTAGAAGAATATACACATGAGGAGTGAACCAAACTTACATGAATTAGATTTTTTTGATCTAATGGTCCTCATGTTCTCCTCTAGTTTCTTCAGTAGAAGCTCAGATATGTCCAATTGTAATCCCTTCTTCACAATCTTATGGGTAGTGTCAACTTCTTCGCATGCAATATTGTTTAACTAGATGGCTTGGAATACTTTGTATTCCAGTACACATGCACCAAATTTTAGTTCTGGATCAGTGATGGAATTCACCTTCAATCCTCTGCCATCCCATACTACACCTGTCATCTTTTCTATGTTGAGGTGAGGAGGATGTTTGAGTGATTTTTCTTTGTTGGTTACTGGATAACCAGTCACTGCATGTATTATATTCTTAGTGATCTCTTTTGGCTCATCCAGCCATATCTTTCAGTCATGTACCTGGATAAGAACTATCTATATCCTCTCAGTTTTGAATTCTTTCAAGAACATTAGTGCATTTGTCAGCCCTTTCACCTTAATGTGTTTATGTTCATCTTTGATGTTTCCATCTGTGCAAAGCTTCTTGTAAGCTTCCTCAACTTCTAGATCTCCCATTTCTACAACTTTGTAGTGGATATAGGCTTGGACATCCTCGACTAGAAAAACCCTAGGTGGTATGCTTGATAACACACCAATGTCATCGGGTTGTGAAGTAACCTTGGGATAGAATTTGTACTTAGGTTCTTCACATGTAGATTTCTTGATCAAATTTACCCTTTTATCCTTTGTGTTCTTGATCTTGGAAACACGAGATGTGGTTTCCATGTTTCTAGAAATTTTGGGCTTTTCTCATAAAAAACTGTGAGCTTAGTGAGTCGTAGATACTCACTTGATCTGCTGTAGCTTCTATTAATCTATCTGAATACTGTGAATGTGCTTGTGAGTCATTCTACAATCTGGTTGCTGTTCTTTTCTTTGTTTCTCTCTGCTCTTCGCTCTTAATCACTTTGTGAACAAATGAGCTTTTCCATCGCCCTTTTATAAATGATTCCCTAAGTGGTGCAATAAATGCTTTATCCACTTCTCGGTGGTCAAAGAAGGAGTCTCTCAGGTAACATACCAACTTATTCCTCAGTGAGAGTGCGATGCTTGGGGTAAGTGTAAACTCAATTGACCTTTCACATGTTCACTGACGGTGCTCGGTATGGAGTGAAGACTTTATTTTTACATGATTACCGATGATGCTCCGTTTACATTAACAACTTAGCTTTTATATGTACACCAATGATTCTCGGTGTGTATTGACCAATGAGATTGGATTCACAAATTCATAACAAGTAACACCATAGTGCATCTTTATTTATGCTGATATGGAATACTATGAATGTATATTGGAACTAATGTAAAATATAACTTGGTATAGTGCAGTTCCATACTTACTTGTTCTACTTAGGTGGGGGTGGTGATATCACTAGATCTATGGGATAAGGTGTCACCAATTGTATTTCTTGGTCCAACATCATCTATGTTTACAGCTTTCCTCCACATTTTATTTCTCATCTTCTTGATGTCTTCAATGGTATTGAAATTGGAAAATGTGCTTGCCTCTGTCACTCGGTCTCTATAGTATTTCTTAGATGACTGACCCTATGACAGTGTAAATATGCCATTCCGAGGTAAGTCTAGCTTCTAGACCTTCTCATCCATTTTCTCATGTAGTTTTCATCTATGTGTCCATATCTACCACATGCTATATTGCAATTTGCCCTTTTTTTTTAATCCCAAACATATGAGTTATCGATTCTTCTCGGTTCACAAGCAATTTCTTATTCTTTTGGTTTCTATGCTTTCTTTTTCTTTTTCCTACATTCAAGAGATGTGTGCCCATGCATTTTGCAAGTAGGACAATATTTTTCCATGTAGGTTTCCTTCTTTGGTTGTTTTACCTTAGATCTGAATTCATGTGCTTTGTGTCCTTTCTTGTTACAGTTATAACATTTACCAATGAATGTAGAAGTGGATTTAGGAATACCTTTAATTTTTCTCCTACAAACATTTGATGTGTGGCCTAGTTTTCCATAGGAATTGCATGAATGCTTCCTTGGTCTTGGATTTGTGTAGAATTTTTTTTGATCAACTTGGTATGATGATTCCCCATACTCGGTATACCGTAGACTGGTATTGTTTTTGAGTTTTCTTTGACCATTTTGAAAATCATCCATTCTTTTTGTGCTCTCTTCATCTTTCTTGATCATATCATTATGCTGTTGTTGAAACCTTACTTCATGCTTTAGTTTTTCATTTTCTTCTCTTAGCTCACAAATAGCTTCAAATTTCCCATTGAGGTCTATGTTCACTTGGTTTTCCTCCTGACTCATAAGAAATTTTTTATTGGTGATCTCATGATGGTGTTCAATAAGTCTTTGTATTTCTAATTCTCTCTCTCTTGTAGCTTTTCAGTGATCTTCCTCCTATCATCAATAACTAGTGTTCTTTCTTGCTCAACTTGTCTAGAATTATTCATAACCTCAATCATCCTTACCATTTGTGTCTCTTGACCAATTTTCAATGATTTCACTTGTCCAACAAGATGTTGATTGATTTCATTCAGACTTGTAATGCTTCCTTCTGATGTGTCTGATGTATTGCTAGATGTAGATCCTAATGACTCAAACAAATCAGGTATATCTTCTTCATGATAGTCTATTTCATTACATCGAGATACCATAACCTTTATTTCATCTAGTATCTCTCTCATCTTGATTCTAGTTTCTTTGTATTTCTCATAGAAGATCTGTATCTGCAACTTCTGATTCTCAATATTCTTGTCTAGCTTATACCTTTCCATTTTATGATTTTTTCTCTCAAGTGATTTATACTTTTCCAAATAAGAGATCTATCTCTAATACCAATTGTTGGAATAATGGAATGGTGTGTACTGAGAGGGGAGGGGTGAATAAGTACCCGTAAAACTTTTATCAATTAGCCCTTAATCCTTTAGTAATCAAATCCTTGCATTACTGACCATAGATGCTATTTTATCTTTATGCATGTAATATCAAATCATAAACTTAATTTGCATGTAAACATTCATAGAAACTATTCGTACTATCAAATTTGGCACAAATTTGGAGTGACCAATTTAAAATTTTATCTAAGGCAAGGTGAGTACCCCTAGAAAACTCTTTGAAGAGGTCTATTTGGAGTGCAGGTAAAAGATGACTTGATGATTTTCATAAGATACCACATGGAGAACATGTGCAAACCCTATCATGGAGAAAATATAATGGGTCACAACTTTTAGATGTTAGATTTGATGTGTTTTGAAGAGGGTCATTAGGAGGTGTTCACTTAAATCTGCATTTTGCACATTGCCTGATTATATCAAATGACCTACCTTGCAAGCTTGCATTTTTGGCCGAATAAGGTTTCATGATATAAGGATTATTCTGAGATATTATAGGCATGAGAGAGAGTCTCCATTTCCATTTGTAGATTCCTATGAGTTCATATGATGGGTTTTCTCAAGCCATTTTGTTTACAATTAATTCAGTTTCTCAGAATGTGAAAGTCCAGAATTCTAAATGCCCTACTTTAAAGATCCAAAAATGTGTACTCGGTTGAATGTCATGGAGAATTGAATGCTCCCCTATTTTTTGGTCATGGAAATGTGCTACCATGATTATTTTCACACCTATACCAATCCATCTGATTGATTTTCTCAACAAATTCCAAATCAGATTTATGCATTTTTACTGATTTTGAGGTCAGAAAATTGGTAAGAGGTTGACTTTAGTGATTCACACTAATTGACCAGTTGATGATCAGAAAAAGTTAATTGAAATTTTTTTTCTCCATGTGAAAGTGAATCCATATCTAGGATTGTAGATCTTAAGTGTTTCATTTGATGTCTTTGTGAAGTCAAAACCAAATATTCTTTATTCAGTTTTCTATGTGTTAAATGATTATTCATCCAGAAGGGTGACTTTGCATTTTAATATTGCGATGCATTTTAGTGGTCATAATGAGTTAGTTGGTTATCTGCATTCTATGTATGAAGGTACACCAACTTGGAGAGTTTCAAGGATCCATAAGTTGATTTTCTATTTTCCATGAGGAATCTAGATGCATTTTTTGCAATTTGTACATCTGCATTTGTTAGTGTTTTAGAATTGCCAAGTTTGATCAGTTGTGTCTTGCACATGGAGTTGAATCCAAATTTTTTTTTTTTTTGCATATTCATTATTGTTGAATGAATCACTATGCCAAGTGTCAAGGTCCCTTGATGCAATTCAGTCAATTTTTGAAGCTAGTTCTTGAGGTTAGTTGTTGTTTATATGATCAGTTAACAGAGGTATAAAAGCTTGTTTCTAAGTGATCGCCAACTAAATTATTCGTGATCCAATTGCACTAAAAGCTACATTTGGACAATATTGGAGGTGAGAATTAATTTCAAAGTAATGGAAAGCATCAAGCTAAGTTCCATTAATTTTACCAACATCCTCACTATTTGTGTGTACGATGTAGAAGTTCTATAAAAAATTAGGATGTCCCAAAGAATTTTCGGTCTTAATGTCCACTGCGCTTGCAAAATATACTTTAAGTATATTTGTTTCATAGGCTTTTCAAAACTTTCAAACTAATGAAATTAAAAGGATTGAATAATATCAAAAATTTTAAATGAGACAGAGATGTTGAAATGTGAGTCAAAGAGTAATGCTCATTGGGTACACATCAAAAATTTAGTTTGTTGAAAAGGATTTTGAAAGCTTTCAATAAAATTAAGTCAACTTTCTGTTCCTGTATTTGTGGTCTGTTTGGAGATTTGTTGGCAGAAATATAAACTTAATGTGGAAGATATTAGTTGAATAGAAGTGATTAAAGCTGACAAGTGTTGGAATATACAGAGCATTTAGGGCTCGTAGTAGTTGTAAAAATTGCCTTATTTTCAAATGTCAATCAAATATTTGCCCAGATCCATTCACCTTGACATTATGACTTGTGCTCCCAATATATTAATGGTTGTCTTTTCAGGATCTACTCAAAAAATTGATGACACTGATGAGATACCTCTAGTGATATGATACAAGGTTTTAGCTTGTTGAGTGTGAATCCAAAAGGTTGGATAGTAGAATCCAATGATTCATAGAATTTATACAAGTTTGTGAATGAATATAAAACTTTCAAAGAAGAGATGCATGCAGTCGTTATGAAGCCAACCATTCTCTTCCTGACTCGTGCCAATTTGGAAGCTTTGAAAATGAGATAGGAAACCATCAAAGCATTAAGGATCATGCCATGTAATGCCTTGACTCTTGCGCAACTTCTTTTTAATAATGTTTTCAATATAGATTGCAAGCACAAGTTTTGGAAGGTGCAAATGTCTGATTGGCAGCCTATGCAAGCTGGAAAGAAGATGCCCCATTTTTGAAGGCCCAAACACATTATTTTGGTAGGTGTCATAAAAAAAACAAAAGCCTTGCCAACAAGTGGTCAACACATGATGGAATGTGTTTTTCAAAAATGTTAAAACTTGTGAAACTATGCATTGGAGTTTGAGAAGGAACAAGCCATGACACAGCTCGCACAAGAGGGAGCCCACGTGGGAGTAGAAAGCCATGCCTACTGCAGTGGAGATGTGAAACCAAATTGGCATAAGTAACATGGAAACATAGACTATGCATGTAAATTGTTTTTTAAATGAAAGTGGTTTTGCATAGAATTTCAAGGGTTGCGCAACAGATGAAGCCCAATGAAATGTTTTAGAAGGAAAAGACAATGCCGCATGGAGTCCTTGGGAAGATGCAACATTTAAAACAATACCATAGAATAATTTCAAAGGCCCATGAAGCAGATGCAGGAGGATATTTGCACTGGATTGTAGTAGAAGAGGCATAGACAAGGCATGTTCTATTTAAAGGGCTTCCCAGTCAAAGAAAAATAGTTCATGGTAATTAACAGAGGGCTGCATTGAACAATGAATAGGAGGCCTGCGCAACAATCTAGAAGGTGTAAAATGTAGGAAGCGGGAAATAATACCGAATAGGTTTAAAAGTAATTTAAAAACGTATTGGAATTGTCCCACATTCATTGGGGAAGCAACTTTTACAATGTTCATATATGCCCGCGCTAAGTTAGTGATATGAGTAACAAGCTAAGAGGCTCTTGGGCGGGCCCCTTAGCCAAGGGATTGATGCATTGACTGAGGTAAGTGGTAAACAAAATTTTGGCATGCACGACATAGTACAGCTTAAAAAACATAGAAATTTAGTCCCACATTGTTGGTGGGAGGGGAGATATAAGGGTTTATAACCAAAAATGCACAGATGGTAGATTGAAGAAGAAGAAGCCTAGAGGCTTTGCATGCACGTGGAAGGTGGTGCCTCAAAATGCATGCTAGAAATGATGGAGGACTAATAACCAAATTTTGGTAGGGACCGCAGTGATGAAGTGGTCGGCAAGTGGGGCAGGAGAGGCTTTTGAGGTGGCATACATCCCAAGGTAGATGAAATCGATGGCAGGAGCTGATCATGAAGGAAGATCAATGGCTATTGGATCCAAAAGATGTAGAGTAGTTATCATTATGACATTTCAACCAAGTAACATGTGGCAGTATGCCAGATGGCGGGCTAGACAAGGCAGATAATCTAGGCACCTAGGTGGAGTAGACAGAGCCAGTCAGAGGGTGCCACGTAGCATGATCTAGTGCTATTTGGGAAAAAAGGGGTGAAATATAAAGTAAAGGTAATGTACAGATTGAGAAGGTAATGTGCAGTAAGGAATTATTAAAAGATTATTAAAAGGGCTCAAAAATAGTAAGAGATTTAGAAGAGAAAATAAATATTAATGTGCCCCAAAGTGCAGAAGTAAGGTCTAAAAGGGAATTAAAATGCAGTTTTTAAAAGTATATGGGCACATGATACAAAAAAATTGCACAAGAAATAACATAAAAAATTTCAATATGCATAGGTGCATTTGAGATGCGAGACATTAGAAATGTTTTCATTATTTTTGAGCTTGGGAGTTGTGTGTGTTCACGATAATTTGGCAATTCTCAAAGGCAGTTGAAGGGAGATATTATATTCCAAATCATATTAGATTTTGGAGAAGGAAGAAGAGTTCAGTTGCAGATATTTGGGGGGAATTGATAGATGGAAATCCAGGAATGATTCTAAGTTTTTCCTTCTACTTATTCTAATTTTTTGGACAAAGTAGAGGTTCCAAATCTTGGCCTCCGTAGAGAGTTTCAAGCTATGCTTAACTCCAAGAGCTTCCAGTTTTTGCTTAGTTCCATTAGGGATATAGTTCATGGATTGTATTAGTTTTGCTATCAGATAGAATATATGTTTTCATATCCTTTGCATATTGTTGATGTTGGAAATTTATAATGCAAACAATGGTTATTTTTTTATTGATGTCAAACCTTAACTGGTGAGACTATTGCTATCCATTTGAGTACCATATCTATTGATTGATGAAGATTTAACATGAAGACCAAGTGGAATGGTTGATTTAAGGCAAATAACAAGAGTACTTAATCAGTTGACACATTGGAAAAGCAATGTGTTGTTTATCTTTTGATGTCAGTTTTACTGGTTGGTTTGTGCTGAGCACCAGTATGCCAAGCATAATTTCTAGTGACGACCGAGCACTAGTGAAATTGCCGAGCAAGTTCAGTGTTGGCTGAGTGAGAAAACAATGGTGGCTGACATAGTTAATTTTATTGGGATATGTAAAGTTAATTAAAGATTTATCCACGTTATTTAATGCATGGGTAACCACAATTAATGCATAGATTCAAGATTTAATTAAAGACTACTTTCGAGAAGTAAATGGTAACGTAATAATGGGATGATCCATTGGATTTGACCTAACCTAAATCTATGATCTTGAATAAGTGGCAAATATTTATCTGACCTAGATGAAGAGGTATAAGATAACCTCAAGGGGTTATTCATGTATGTAATGTTCCTGTGTGTATGCAAGATGGTTGCATAGTTAATTTACTGATTGGCATGACCTAATAGAGAAGGCTGAACAAAGAAGCAGAGAATTGCATGAGTGATTGCTTGACAATTTTCCAAGCAGATCATAAAATTGAAATGAGAATGGAGGCCACTCAGTAAGTTAGCATTAGAGATGAAATTGGATCTGGATTTGCAAAGTAAGTTGTATGTATCAAATCACAATTGCTGATTACTTTCTAACCATTGTATCAATCAAAATCCTTTAACAAGGTTGACCTACCAGTCATTATGTAAATTCTCTAAACAAGGTGACATTCAAGTGGAATGTCCTAAGTCCTCTAATGAGGCCACTCCTAACAAGGTGATTAAATCCTTTAACCAGGTCACATTTAGCAATGTGTTTTGTAACCTTTAACAGGGTTGGCTCCTAACAGAACTCACTTCAAAAGAGTGGAAACTTGGTAGCATGTTACTAGTGGTTTTTCCTAAATTGGGTTTCCACATTAAATACTTCTGTCAACTTATGTGAATGTTTATGGTTTGTTTTACTGTTAGTTTTCTGCAAGCTAATTACATCTGAACAGTAAACTGCATGTTTAAGTTGTTGACATATGCTACTACTGCCAAGTAGATGTGAGTTCTTTAAATTGATATAAAGTTTCAATTGGTACATCTAGACTTGAGGATAATTGATTCACCCCTCCCCTCTCAGTTAATCTAAATTCATTCTAACAGTTGAAGTGGTAAATGTTGTAGATCAAATTGGTGCAGAAGCAAGATTCATCATACTTAATACAGTTTTTCTCAAATTCAAGTCTCTCCTCCGTGTTGTTCATTTTGGGTTATGAATTTTATGATTCATTGCATGTATTCATCTATGTATATGTTATTAGTCCTTAGTTCTGATCTAGGATTAGATTAAATAAAGCTATAGATATGACATAAGTTCATATGTTCTACATAAGGATTTTTTATAAGTAGTGTATGGTCTGATATCATTTGTATTCATGGCTTTGAGTCTTTGACAATAGTTTTTTTCTGTGTGCTACTCCTGAACTAGAAGTATTACCCAATGGAAAAGGCACATATTGGAAATAAATATATTCCTTGTTGATACATGACAGATTTGTCTTGGTTATGTTCTGCATCTTAAAAATAAACTCTAAAATATCCTATGTTTTATGTGGTTTGTGGTGTTGTACTAATCTCATGCTCCACTTCAAGTTCAACGTTCAATGGGTGATTAATTAGTTACCTAGTAATTCCTAGCCATGTTGAGCCTTTGTGAGATCTCTGTTGATTGATGTCAAATAGAATATTTAAGGCATTAAAGTGTGCCCCCCTTGGTTTTGCAGAACCTAAAGCGTAGAAGGATGGATCCACATCCTTGTTAGTTGGTATTTTTTAGTCTTGGTGAATTACTTGGAGTTAAATACTCTTAAAGATCTGTTGTAAAGTGAAAAGGTTGTTGTTGAGTTATCACAACATAAAAAAGAACCAACAAAATGGCAACTCTGCTTGGGAGAAAGAAGTAAAATCTTGCTGAACTTCCAAAGAATCTCTGGTATTACATTGCCATAAATAACGCAGGTTTATCACGTTGAGCTAGATTCTTGGCCTACTTATTTCTTAAGTCTAGTCATTTCTGACATATCCATTTTGAGGATAGAGTTATAAATCTTTGTAAATCTAAAATTTCTTTAGATCATAATTACTAGCCTGGTTGTTGTTGTTGAAAGAAATTCCGAATGTCTTCTTTGTGAACAAATGTGTTAAATCCTATTAACTTGCTAAAAGTATACTATCTTTGCTTGAATCCTGGCTTTTCTATGTTCTATTAATGTTCTATTCATTCTCACAATAGTGAATGGTGAATCTACAAGATCTCTGCACCAGTGTGCATTTAATGATGAAATTTTAATGATCGGTTGGAAATACTTGCAGCAAGGATTTAGCAGATGCTCAAAAGATTCAGGGGTGGATCGACCAAAGTTAGAAAGAAATAAAGAAGGACAACAACAAAATAATTTTCCCAGGTATTCCTCAAAGTTTTAAGAGATAATTTTTGTTCCTTACTAGGTGAAGAAGTCACTAGCGAAAAGGAAAGTGAATTTAAGAGTTTCCCATACTTCTTGTTTTACAAATCTCAGTCATCAAAATCAAAAGTATGTTGTTAATAAATGATTGCATAAGTGGGATAGAAGTCTTTGTGAATGAAAAGATGTATTGTAAATAAGTAGTGCAATAGATTGTCTCTTGTCAATGGATCAAGATATGCTTCCTAGATCCGAAACTTATTCAAAAGATCTTGAAGAGATCCAAAAGGATATTGCATTATTTAATAAAAGAATCCAAGACGAAGCCATTTTGTTTTTAAAAATACATGTAGGAGAAAGCAAAGAAGAAGCAATACATGTGTTTTATGAAATGTTTTGTAATGCATATGATAAGCTGTTGGAAGGGATTGAACTTCAAGAGTATACATATCTTCATTTGTTTTTAGAGCTTTGTACGCCTAAATCAATAGATTGGTCTACATCATGTAAAGAAGAAGGCATGGAACTTGTCAAAAAATGGATAGATGAGTTTGAAAAATTTGAATTTGAAAATACCGATGATGCTAACTCTAGTTGAGCAAATAATGTTGATTATGATGTTGATAGTGAAGTAGATGAATATCAAGATGTCAAGGATGAATCTCTAGTTGCAGATGTTTCCGTTGGATTCATGGATTTTCTTTATTATCAACATGGTAGTTCAAATTTCTTGTCTCAGTTTAGGGAAGATTTTTGTGGACAAAAAGAGAGTGATTACAATGTAGATGTTAGTTGTTGTGATGATTCCTTTTTTAAAAAGGACATGAGCCAAGAAAATTCAATCCTTGTTCCCAATGGAAAAGATATTTGCAGTAGTAAAGGAGAGATCAAAGGCAATGAAAGTGAAGTTCAAAGTTCATTGAGCAGCAAAAGAATTTCAGAATTATTGGCTGTTGATTTTCAGAGGTATGCACCTAATGTAGATTCCACTTTGTAGTACCCAGTTGATATTTTCTTTGACAATGATGACAAGTTAATGGGTGCAAAGTGTGAAGAATGTGCTAACTTTGTTTTTCCTACTTCCGAGGCAAATGACGTGCAAGATGGAAGTGCATATGATTGTGAGAAATTTGATTATGTCAAATATGATGAGTATGATGACTCATATGCTAGTGTGGAATCAGATTTTGATGAGTTTGACATGGATGATTCTTGTATACATCATAATTTTGATTGTTCCTTGGAAAAGAGTGATAAATCTGAATATGATTTTTCAGATTTACAAATGATTAATGAGCCATTGTTTGATGATACATTCTTATGTTTAGAAGATGATGATAGAAATTATGATCAACAAGCTATCTCCGGTCTTATGAAATCATATTTTATGTGGAAGAGTTCCATCCTAGTTTGCAAATCATTGTTGTAAATGAAGCTCACTTTTTAATGAAAACTAATGTTCATGTTGAGTTTGATTCAAGCCATGTAAAGGAGCTAGGATGTTTTCCTTTTTAGCTTGTCAGTGGTGGTCAAGGGTGTGATGTTTTTATGTCACAAAATAATCAACATTTGTAGTATTTTTTTGAGTTCCAAGTATTCAAGGATAATGAGTGTGCTGATTATATTTCCTATAATATGCTAATAAGAAATTACAACACGATTAATCAGGTGTATGATAGTGGTAATTTCATCTTACCTCTGATCCATGGAAATGAGAATGAAGTTTTTGATAGGGGTAAGTGGTGAGTTCAGTTTGATGGTTTAGGGACATTTGTAAATAATGTACATGTTGTATAGCTACTTTTCTTTCAATGGTGTGTTAGGTGTTTTGTGTTTTCAATAAGGAACCCAGTTTTGGGAAGTCAAGAGAAGAAGTCTATTTGACTTTGGAGTGGCCTGCTTCACAAAGAGATCCTAGATTCTCTACATGAACACAAGGGGAAAGCCTCCCCAGACAGAGCCACTATTGGTGCTCTCAAATTTGGCAGAAATTTGGAGTGACCAATTTAAAATTTTATCTGAGGCAAGGTGAGTACCCCTAAAAACTCTTTGAAGAGGCCTATTTGGAGTGCAAGTAAAATATGACTTGATGATTTTCATAAGATACCACTTGGAGAACATGTGAAAAACCTATCATGAAGAAAATATAATGGGTCACAACTTTTAAATGTCATATTTGATGTGTTTTGAAGAGGGTCATTTGGAGGTGTTCACTTAAATCAGCATTTTGCACATTGCCTAATTATATCAAATGACCTACCTTGCATGCTTGAATTTTTGGATGAATAAGGTTTCATGATATAAGGATTATTCTGAGATGTTGTAGGCATGAGAGAGAGTCTCCATTTCCATTTTTAGATTCCTAAGAGTTCATATGATGGGTTTGATCAAGCCATTTTGTTTACAATTAATTGAGTTTCTCAGAATGTGAAAGTGCATAATTCTAAATGCCCTACTTTGAGGATCCAAAAATGTGTACCCGTTTGAATGTCATGGAGAATTGAATGTTCCCCTATTTTTTAGTCATGGAAATGTGCTACCATGAATATTTTCACACCTGTACAAATCCATCTGATCAGTTTTCTCAACAAATTCCAAATCAGATTTATGCATTTTTATTGATTTTGAGGTCAGACAATTGGTAAGAGGTTGACTTTAGGGATTCACACTAATTGACCATTTGATGATTAGAACAAGTTAATTGAAATTTTTTTTCTCCATGTGAAAGTGAATCCATATCTAGGAGTGTAGATCTTAAGTGTTTCATTTGATGTCTTTGTAAAGTCAAAACCAAATAGACTTTATTTAGTTTTTTGTGTTAAATGATTATTCATCTAGAAGGATGACTTTGCATTTTAATATTGTGATGCATTTTAGTGGTCATGATGAGTTAGTTGTTTATCTAAATTCTATGTATGAAGGTATACCAACTTGGAGAGTTTCAAGGATCCAGAAGTTGATTTTCTATTTTCCACAAGAGGAATCCATATGCATTTTCTGCAATTTGTACATCTGCATTTGTCAGTGTTTCAAAATTGCCAAGTTTGATTAGTTGTGTCTTGCACATGGAGTTGAATCTGATGAATTTTTTTTGTGTGCATATTCATTATTGATGAATGAATCACTATGCTAAGCGTCAAGGTCCCTTGATGTGATTCAGTCAGTTTTTGAAGCTAGTTCCCGAGGCTAGTTGTTGTTTATATGATCAGTTCACAGAGGTATAAAATCTTGTTTCTAAGTGATCGCTAGCTAAATGATTCATGATCCAATTGCACTAAAAGCTACATTTGGACAATATTGGAGGTGAGAATCAATTTCAAAGTAATGGAAATCATCAAGCCAAATTTCATAAATTTTACCAACATTCTCACTATTTGTGTGTATGATGTAGAAGTTCTATAACAAATTAGGATGCCGCAAAGAATTTTCGGTCTTAATGTCCACTGCTCTTTCAGAATATACTTTAAGTATATTTATTTCATAGGCTTTTTGAAACTTTCAAACTAATGAAATTAGAAGGATTGAAGAATATCAAATGTTTTAAATGACACAAAGATGTTGAAATGTGAGTCAAAGAGTAATGTTTGTTGGGTACACACCAAAAAATTAATTTGTTGAAAAGGATTTTGAAAGCTTTCAATAAACTTAAGTCACCTTTTCGTGCTTGTATGTGTGGTCTGTTTGGAGATTTGTTGGCAGAAATATAAACTTAATGTGGAAGGTATCAGCTGAATAGAAGTGATTAAAGCCGGCAAGTGTTGGAATATACAGAGAATTTAGGGCTCGCAGTAGTTGATAAACTTGTCTTATTTTCAAATGTCAATCAAATATTTGCCTAGATCCAGTCACCTTGACATTATGAATTGTGATCCCAATATATTAATGGTTTTCCTTTTGGGATCTACTCAAAAAATTGATGATACTGATGAGATACCTCCAGTGATATGATACAAGGTTTTAGTTTGTTGAGCGCGAATCCAAAAGGTTGGATAGTAGAAGCCAACAATTCACAGGATTTATACAAATTTTTGACTGAATATGAAAATTTCAAAGAAGAGATGCATGCATTTGTTATGAAGCCAGCCATTCTCTTCCTAACTCATGCCAATTCAAAAGCTTTGAAATAGAGATAGGCAACCATCAAAGCATGAAGGATCACACCATGGGATGCCTTGTCTCCTACACAACTTATTCTTGATAATGTTTTCAAAATATCTTGCAAGCACATGTTTTGGCAGGTGCAAATGTTAGATTGGCAGCCTATGCAAGTTGGAAAGAAGATGCTACATTTTTGAAGGCCCAAAAACATTCTTTTGGTAGGTTGATGCAAAGAGTTTGATATTCTAGGCTTCTCTCCACTCCAAGTTGCTTAAATGACTAACCCAACCATCAAATGGTTGCTCTTTTTTGGATCTTCCTTCTTTTAGGACTTCAAAGATCCTCTTTACCAACTTCTCCTCCAAGGTATAGTTGGTACTTTGAAGAATCCAAGATTTCTAGGCGTAACTAGTCCAACTAGTTAACCAATAGCCTAGTTTTCCCACTAGAAATCCACCTAGAATGTCAATCCTCTACCTAGGATCTTCCCACACATTCAACAATACTCTCAACACCCTTATTGACCCATTCTAGGTCATTCTACAACCATCCCAATGCATCAAGACACTTTACCAATCCAATTGGTCACTATTTCACTAGGAGACCTAATTGCCTAATTCCTAGTAGGCCTATTTCCACCGATTTTGGCCAAATACTCACAAAATCTCAAAGTGACCCCATAAAAAAATTGAAAATATTCAAGACATCACCCAACCCTTTTAGAATCAAAAACCCTGACCTCTGGAAGCACCCAAAACCCAAACTTCTTGCAGGCCTTAGATTATAGCCTATTAATTAGGCCTCCAGACCAGTCAGCATGAATAATTGACAAAATTGTCTCCAATCTTGGATTCACCTCCTTCCACCTTCAAATCCTTTTAGGAGACTATCTGGTGCATCTAGAAATTCCACTAAGTCTTCCCCAAAAGGTCATGGGTGCTTGTTCAAATCCTTCCTTCTCCCTGTCCTGGCTCACCTAGTTTCACTAGTCAGCCTTAGGGCTTCACTTATGGCCTATGCAATCCATTGAGAAAACAAAAAAGAAAACATAAAACCTATCTACAGACCCTAACCCTACAATCCTCATGGTTTTAGACAATTCCACTAGAGGGACTTTAGGTTAGAGCCATTTCTAACTAGGTAGCACTATTTTTGTCTCTGTCAGACTAGTGACCTTTAAAAAATTGAAACTTAACACCTACTAAAATTCAAAACAAAATACCTATTTCATATGGAATCTAAAAGAAAACACTACACTACCATGGAGTCTGATCACCTATGCCAATCCATACACAACCATACAAAAGCAAAGACACAGTGCAAATTACACAAAAATGGATACAGTCATTCGTACAAGAGTGTAAGAATTAAGTGTCTCAATCCAAAATCTCATTAACCTCTCAAAAAAATAGATTCCATGCTCATATACCAAGAATAGGTAGTTACAATCAGTTCTAACCACATTTTGTCATTTCTTGCAAAAGTTGCTCGAGCAACTTTCAAAGTTGTTGGCAACTTTTTGCATTGTGATGCATTTTGACTTTCCTTGTCAACTCAATGATTGATGTTGAATCCCAAGACCCTGAATAGGATATGTAGGGTCCTAAAACATATCTCTAACCCATGTTTCTCTAAAATGGAAACTTTTCACAATTTGAAGCCAAAATGATCCAAAACACCTAATGAGCACTAAGGCCCTTAAAAACATGAAGTTAAACTAACATTACTTCCAACCTTCTAGAATTTATTCTAACACACACACAAAATCCTAATCCAACCCTAAATAACATAAAAAAATCAAATAGGGAGGTTCCATGCACCATACTCCCCTAGACAAAATAACTCAAGTCCCTTGAGTTAGGAGGTCTTCAATGGTGACCCCATGTTTCAGAATATCTAGCTCTGTCATCCAAGTGGCCTCAGATTTAGGTAGTCCCTACCACTTGATGAGGTACTCCTTGTAGTTATGCTTCCTTGTCTTATTTATCACCTTAGAGTCCAAGACACTTTCCAATTGCAATGACTTTGGGGTAGGCAAATCTTTCACCCAATCATCATCCTCTAAATCTGCAATAGTGGATTGAATTATGTTTGGTGTTGGTCCCTTGTAGGGATACATGTCACAAACATTAAAAATGGGTGAGATCCCCAAATCAAGAGGTAATTCCACCTCATAGGAATTCTTTCCATACGTGTGCAAAATCTTCAAAGGTCCTATCTTTTTCATTAGTACTTTAGTAGGCCGACCCTTGGGTAGCCTTTCCTTCCTAGGATAGGCTAGTACTAGATCCCCAACCTTGAACTACAAGTCCCTTCTAGTTTGATCAGCTTTGGATTTGTACTTCTCCACTTGCTTTGCTAAAGTCTTATTGACTTGATCATGTAAGCTCCTTCATCTATTCAGCAAATGACTCTCCTTGAGCATTCCTCTTGTCCTTCACATTGAGATCCCTCAAATCCAATATCCCTCTAGGATTGACCCCATATACTATTTCAAAGGGGCTCTTCCCTGTACTCCTGTTAATGGAGTCATTATATGCAAATTTTTCCTGCCCTATGATGTGATCCCATGATTTTCCATGTTGTTTGGTCAGACACCTCAACAAATTTCCAAGTGACCTATTCACTACTTCTGTTTTCCCATCTAATTGTGGATGATAGGCTGAAGAGAAATACAAGTTTGTTCCAAGCATCTTCCATAAGGTCCTCCAAAAGTGACCTACAAAGTTACTATCCCTGTCACTTACAATATTTAGGGGCAATCCATGGATCCTCATAATATCCCTAAAGAATAGACCTGTAATTTGAGAAGCATCATTTTTTTTCTTGCATGGAATGAAGTGTGCCATCTTGCTAAAACGGTCTACCATCACAAATACACTATCATGACCCCTAGGTGTCTTTGGTAACCCCAAAACAAAATCCATACTAAGGAACTCCCAAGGCCTTTGGGGTATAGATAAAGGTTGATACAACCCACTATTTCTGCTATGTCCCTTTGCCCTCTGAAAAATCTAACATTGTTCTATAAATCTCCTAACATCTGACTGCATCTTAGGCTAATAATAATGCCTATTTATGTGCTCCAATGTTTTATCCACTCCAAAGTGGTCTCCCAATCTCCCTTGGTGTTTCTCCTTCACAATGTTTTCCCTCATTGAGCACTGAGGTATACACATAAGATGAACTTTAAATAATAGGCCTTCCTGCAACACAAAATCAGTGAAATCCACCTTGAACTCCTGCTGAAACTTCACACAAGCTTCATAGCCTTCTTTGAAATCTTTGTCTTCCTTGTAGAAGTCTTTCAAATCATCCAATCCTACACTTTTTAGTTGCATCTCTTGGATTGTAAGTACTCTCCTACTAAGAGCATCTGCAAACTTGTTTCTAACCCCCTTCTTATGCTTAATAACAAATGTATAAGCCTGCAATGATTCTACCCACTTCATTTGCCTCTGAATTAGTTTTTCTTGTCATTTTAGGAAACTTAGGGCATGGTTATTAGTATAGACCACAAAATACCTAGGTAGTAGGTAGTGCCTCCACTTCTTGAGGGCTTGAACCATAGCATATAACTCTAAATCATAGGTGGAGTACTTTTGTTTAGCCTCATTCAACATTTTAGAGAAGAAATCCATAGGGTGTCCTTCTTGGCTTAACACTGCTCCAATAGCCAACTTTCTAGCATCACATTCTACCATAAAGAGTTGATTAAAGTTAGGAAACCTAAGAGTAGGTAGCTCTTCAATCCTTCTCTTTAACATTTCAAACCCTTGGTTTGCTACACTATCCATTCAAACTTACATTTGATTCCACCTTTTATGGTGTTAATTATAGGGGCACATACATGACTGAAATTTCTCAAAAAATTCCTATAGTAGGAGGCCAACCCATGGAAACTCCCAAAATCCCCTATGAACCTAGGTGTAGGCCATTACAAAATGGACTTAACTTTATCAGGGTCCATTTTCATACATCCATTAGCAACCACAAAACCAAGGTAAACTAGTTGAGTTTTGAGAAACTCACACTTTTCTTGATTTATCATCAACTTCTCTTGTTGTAGCTTCCTTAAGACCATCTCCAAATGATTCATGTGCTCCTCCTTGTACCTACTAAAGATCAAAATATCATCAAGGTAAACTATTACAAACTTACCAATGAACTCTGCTAGCACTTCATTCATGAGCCTCATGAATGTGCTAGGTGCATTACTTAGGCCAAAGGGAATTACTAGCCACTCATACAGACCTACATTGGTCTTAAAAGCTATCTTCCACTCATCACCAGGTCTCACTCTTATCTGATGATACCCTGACTTCAAGTCCACCTTAGAAAAGTAACAAGAACCACCTAAATTGTCCAACAAATCTTCTATTTGGGGCATTGGGAACCTATATCTAATTTTGATCTTGTTTATATCCCTAGATTCCATAAACATCCTCCATTTTCCATCCTTCTTAGGTGCAAGTGCTTTTGGCACAACACATGGGCTCAAAATCTTCCTTATTAACCCCTTATCCAACAAATCTTGAATATGTTTTTCTATCTGTACATTCTGACTTAGTGTCATCTTATATGTTGCTTTGTTAGGCAAATTTTCTCCAATAATGAGGTCAATATGATGAATCTCTTCCCTCATAGGTGGAAATGCACTTTTCAAACCATTATCTACTATGTCATGGTACTTCTCAATCAATGTTTGTATCTCTGGTGGCAAACAGATTTTTCCCTTAGTTTCCTCCTTTGGTTTTATCACTACTACACAACAGACTCCTTTCTCCTTCTTCATGGCCTTTATAAACTCTTTCCCACTCAATAACATCACACTTGTCCCCACATGCTTCTTTTCATTGGGTTCTTGCAATGGATCCATTTGGAACTTCTTTCCTAGCTTGGTGATGACATAATTGTTCTTCTCTCCATCATGTATTGCTTTCACATCATACTACCATGGATGTCCTAGGAGTAGATGGCATGCATCCAAAGGAAGTATGTCACATAGGACCTTTTACTTATACTCTCCAATCTCAAACTCTACCAAGGTTTTTTCATCTACCACTATTTGTTGACCCTTATTCAACCATGAAACCTTATAGGGTGTGGTATGAGGTATCCTTCTCAACTTCAATTTCTCCACCATCTCTATGGATACTATGTTCACAGTGGATCTAGAGTCCACTATCACTTTGCAAATCTTCCCATGAGACCTACAAGTTGTTTTAAACAAGTTTTTCCTCTGTGGTGGCTTTATAGTGTTAGGCACTTTCAACAAGGTTCTCCTTAACATCAAGTTCTTTCCATCCAATACTAGCCCTACCTTGGAAATGAGAGAAGTAACACTTTAAGTGTCATCCTCTTGTACCAATTGATTCCTTCTATCCCCCATTGAAGATGAGGAAGTCTTTTAAGGACACCTACCCATTGTGTGACCCACTTGGTTGCAATTATAGCATCTCCAAGTGAAGACTGAATTAGATCTCCCTTGGGGTTTGAACCTACCTCTTGGTGGTCCTCTACCTCTATATCCCCCCTTTGGAAAGATCCTCTATACTGGTTTCCTCCACTACTATCCATAGATTGATTGTCTTCTTTTCTATTAGAGCTCTTCCCTCTACCAAAGTTACCCCCGCCTCTCTGAAAACCTCTATTATTTCTGCCACCTCTTCCTCTTTGATGGAAGTCATTCCTTCTTGCAGCCTTGTCCTATGCTCTTAAAGCCAATTAAGAACATTTGTGCATACTTTCAGGAGCCATCATGCTGATCTCATCTTGTATTACTTGCCTTAGCCCATTAAGGTACCTGGCTACCTTCTCCATTTCATCTTCTTGTCTCCTAGCCCTTAGGCTTAGTTTATGGAACTCCTCTATGTAGGTACTCACTGACATTTCTTTTTGTCTTAGATTCTGGAGCTTTTGATATATTTGGATTTCATAATCAATAGGCAAGAATTGTGCCCTCAACCTGATTTTAATCCTTTCCCAAGAAACAATCATCTTCTTTCCACTGCTTAACCTCCCATCCTATATCATGTTCCACCACAAAATTGAAGATCCTTTGATTCTAGCCTTAGCATAACTGACTCTCTTCTCCTTTGAGACTTCTTTGTAATCAAATTGGTTGCCAATGGCTTCAAGCCAATCCAACAACTCTTCTCCATTCAGGCTGCCATAGTAATATGGGATGTATTCCATGATATGATTGTTTAAATAATTGAAGGCATATAAGAATACCTTTTTCTCTTTGTCTATCTCAGGTTCTTTCCCTTTGTTTGATGACTCTTCTATCTAAATTTCATCTCCATCACTTTCATCTCCCCATTCTATGATCTTCTTTTTTCCCTTTGTCTTCGACACACTAGCCTTCTCGAAGAGGCCCCAAACCAATTCCACCAAGGCATCCCTACTCATTTCCTTAGGAGACATGTTTTCAACCTCTTGACTCTCCTCCCCTTTAGACATACACAAACTTCAAGCTATTCTAGCTCTGATACCACTCCGATGTAGAGGGTTTGATATTCTAGGCTTCTCTCCACTCCAAGTTGATTAAATGACTAATTCAACCATCCAATGGTTTTTTTTTGTTGGATATTCCTTCTTTTAGGACCTCCAAGATCCTCTTTACCAAATTCTCCTCCAAGGTATAGTTGGTACTTTGAAGAATCCAAGATTTCTAGGCCTAACTAGTCCAACTAGTTAACCAAAAGCCTAGTTTTTCCCACTAGAACTGCACCTAGAATGTCAATCCTCTACCTAGGATCTTACCACACATTCAAAAAGAATATAAACACCCTTCTTGACCCATTCTAGGTCATTTTTCAACCATCCCAATACATCAAGACACTTTACCAATCCAATTGGTCACTATTTCACTAGGAGGCCTAATTGCCTAATTCCTAGTAGGCTTATTTCCACCAAATTTGGCCAAATGCTCACAAAATATCCAAGTGACCCCACAAAAAAAATTTAAAATATTAAATACATCACCCAACCCTATCAAAATCCAAAACCCTGACCTCTGGAAACACCCAAAACCCAACTTTCTTGAAGGCCCTAGATTATAGCCTATTAATTAGGCCTCTAGACCAGTTAGCATGAATAATTGAAAAACTTGTCTCCAATCTTGGATTAACCTCTTTCCACCTTCTAATCCTTTTATAAGACTATTTTGTGCATCTAGAAATGCCACTAAGTCTTCCCCAAAAGGTCATGGGTGCTTGTTCAAATCCTTCCTCCTCCCTGTCCTGGCTCACATGGTTTCACTAGTCAGCCTTAGGGCTTCACTTCTGGCCTATGAAATCCATTGAGAAAACCAAAAAGAAAACATAAAACCTATCTATAGACCCTAAAACTACTTCCCCCATGGTTTCATACAATTCCTCTGGAGGGACTTTAGGTTAGAGCCATTTCTAAGTAGGTAGCACTATTTTTGTCTCTGTCAGACCAGTGACCTTTAAAAACTTGAAAATTAACACCTATCAAGCTTCAAAAAAAACTACCTATTTCATATGGAACCTGAAAGAAAACACTAAACTACCATGGAGCCTAATCACCTATGCCAATCTGTACACAACCGTACATAAGCAAAGACACAGTGCAGATTACACAAAAATGGATATAGTCATCCGTACAAGAGTGTCAAAATTAAGTACCTCAATCCAAAATCTCATTAGCCTCTCCAAAACATTGATTATATTCTCATATACTGAGCATAGGTAGTTACAATCAGTTCTAACCAGATTTTGTCATTTCTTGCAAAAGTTGCTCGAGCAACTTTCAAAGTTGCTAGCAACTTTCAAAGTTGCTAGCAACTTTCAAAGTTGCTAGCAACTTTTTGCATTGTGATGCATTTTGACTTTCCTTGTCAAATTGATGATTGATGTTGACCCCAAAGAACCTAAATAGGATATGCAGGGTCCTAAAACATACCTCTAACCCATGTTGCACTAAAATGTAAAATTTTCACAATTTGAGGCAAAAATAATCCAAAACACCTAATGAGCACCAAGGCCCTTACAAACATGAAGTTAAAATAACATTGCTTCCAACCTTCTGGAACTTATTCTAACACACACAAAAAATCCTAACCCAACCCTAAAAAAAATCAAAACATCAAATAGGGAGGTGCCCTGAGCCATAGGTGTCATAAAAAAAACAAAAGCCTTGCTAACAAGTGGCCAACACATGATGGAATGTGTTTTTCAAAAACGTTAAAACTTGTGAAATAATGCACTAGAGTTTGAGAAGGAACAAGACACGACACAACTCACACAAGAGGGGGCCCATGTGGGAGTAGCAAGCCATGCTTGCTGTGGTGGAGATGTGAAACCAAAGAAGCATAAGTAATATGGAAACATAGACCATGCATGTAAATTGTTTTTTAAATGCAAGCGGTGCTGCGTAGAAGTTCAAGGGATACGTAGCAGATGAAGCCCAATGAAATTTTTTAGAAGGAAAAGACAATGCCACATAGAGTGCTTGGGAAGATGTAGAATTTAAAACAAGACTATGGAATAATTTCAAAGGCCCACACAATAGATGCAAGAGGAGATCTGTGTTGGATTGCAGTAGAAGAGGCATAGAAAAGACATGTTCTATTTAAATGGTTACATAGTCAAAGATTAATGGTGCATGGTGATTAACAAAGTGCTTCATTGAATAATGAATAGGAGGCCTGCACAGCAACCTAGCAGGTGCAAAACATAAAAAGTGGGAAAGAATGTTGCACAGGTTTAAAAGTAATTTAAAAATGCAATGGCATTGTCCCACATTCATTGGGGAAGTAGCTTTTACAATGTTCATATATGCCCGCGCTAAGTTAGTGATATGAGTAAGAACCTAAGAGGCTCTTGGGTGGGCCCCTTAGCCAAGGGACTAATGCGTTGACCAAGGTAATTGGTAAACAAAATTTTGGCACACATGGCATAGTACAATTTAAAAAAATAAAAAATTTAGTCCCACATTGCTGGTGGGAGGGGAGATATAAGGGTTTATAACCAAAAACACATAGATGGTAGTTTGAAGAAGAATCTAGGAGGCTCTGTATGCACGTCGAAGGTGGTGCCTCAAAATGTATGCCAATGATGACAGAGGACAAATAACCAAATTTTGGCAGGGCCCACAGGGATGACGTGGCAAGTAGGTGGAGAAGGAGAGGCTTCTAAGGTGGCACGCATCCTGAGGTAGATGAAATTGATGGCAGGTGTTGATCATGAAGGAAGATCTATGGTTGTTGCAATACCTTGGATCCAAAAGATGCAGGATAGTTATCATTGTGACATTGTGACCAAGTGACATGTGGCAGTGCACTAGATGGTGGGCTAGACAAGGTAGATGATGCAGGTGCCTAGGTGGAGCAGATAGAGCCAGTTAGAGGCTGCCACATGGCATGATCTGGTGCTATCTAGACAAACATGGGTGAAATATAAAGTAAAGGTAATGTGCAGATTGAGAAGGTAATGTGCAAGAAGGAATTATTAAAAGATTATTAAAAGGGAACGGGAATAATAACAGATTTAGAAGAGAAAATAAATATTAATGTGCCCCAAAGTGCAGAAGTAAGGTCTAAAAGGGAATTAAAATGCAGTTTTTAAAAGTATATGGGCACAGGATACAAAAAAATTGCATAGGACATAACATAAAAAATTTTAATATGCATAGGTGCATTTGAGATGCGAGACATTAAAAATGTTATCATTATTTTTGAGCTTGGGAGTTGTGTGTGTTTACAGGAATTTGGCAATTCTCAAAGGAAGTTAAAGGGAGATATTATATTCAAAATCATATCAGATTTTGGAGAAGGAAGAAGAGTTCAGTTGCAAATATTTGGGGGGAATTGATAGATGGCAATTCAGGAATGATTTTGAGTTTTTCCTTCTACTTATTCTAATTTTTTGGACAGAGTAGAGGTTCCAACTCTTGGCCTCCACAGAGAGTTTCAAGCCGTGCTTAACTCCAAGAGCTTCCAGTTTTTGTTTGGTTCCATTAGGGATATAGTTCATGGATTGTATTATTTTTTCTATCAAATAGAATAGATGTTTTCATATCTTTTGCATATTGTTGAAGTGGTAAATGTTGTAGATCAAATTGGCGCAAAAGCAAGATTCATCATACTTAATATAGTTTTTATCAAATTCAAGTCTCTCCTCCGTGTTGTTCATTTGGGTTTTGAATTTTCTGATTCATTGCATATATATATATATATATATATGTTATTAGTCTGTATTTCTGATATAGGATCAGATTAAATAAAGCTATGGGTATGACATAAGTTCATATGTTCTGCATAAGGATTTGTTATAAGTAGTGTATGGTCTAATATCATTTGTATTCATGGCTTTGAGTCTTTGATAGTAGTTTGTTTCTGTATTCTTCTCCTGAACTAGAAGTATTACCCAAAGGACAAGGCACTGATAAAAAATAATATATTCCTTGTTGATACATGATAGATTGGTCTTGGCTATGTTCTACATCTTACATATAAACTCTAAAATATCTTATGTTTTATGTGGTTTCTGATGTTGTACTAATCTCATGCTCCAGTTCAAGGTTGACGATCAATGGGTGATTAGTCGGTTACCTAGTATCTCCCAGTCATGTTGATACTTTGTGAGATCTCTATTGATTGATGCCAAACATAATATTGAAGGCTTTAAAGGGTGTCCCCCCTTGGCTTTGTAGAACCTAAAGCGTAGAAGGATGGATCCACATCCTTGTTATTTGGTCCTTTTCAGTCTTGGTGAACTACTTGGAGTTGGATACTCTTAAAGATCCATTGGAAAGTGAAAAGGTTGTTGTTCAGTTATCACAACATAAAAAAGAACCAACAGAAACATTCATGAAATGTAATGACACATGAAACAAGAATTGGTAACATAGAAAATCCCTATTAGATTGTAAAAATGATGATGGGGATGAAACCCACAAAGCTTCACTATCTACAAAATGGAAGGTGTCAGTTAAGGCTACAAATTTAATCACTTCTGATGATCCTACCCTGTTAGAAGTAACATGTTTAGACTAGTTAAGGTCTACTCTATTAATAGATTTAGAAACACTATTTAGTGTGCACTCAGTTAAGAGATTTACATAAGGATTGTTAAATCCACCTTCTTAAAGGATTTCTTCTATTTTCTACACTTGTTAGAATGGATTCAAAAGTACTTATTGACCTGATTATATGCAATCTCAAATTCATGAGTACATATCCTTTAAGTTCACAATATGATGTATCACCTAAAGTGATTGATTAATACCTCTATTCTTCTTGGTAGCGTTGAATCTTGTTATTCATAAATGATTTCATCTTTTTCTATCCTTTTGCATAAAACTCTCTGTCTGATCCTTAGATGTGCTCTTTAGCTACAATCATCATCACATACCTTGTTCTGATTGATTACACATCTACTTATACAATGAATTGACCTAAATAGGTTTTACACTTTACAATGAAAACTCTATGATCAAAGGTTTACAACTCGACCTTAATCTCCTAGTTTGCATGTTTACAATCAGTTAGACTGATTACAACAATTAAATTTTCTTTTCTTGTCCCTCAAGAAATCGTTTTAAAGATAAGCATTAAATCTAAATATAAAACT
Organism: Thuja plicata; assembly: GCA_018584345.1. Taxonomy (NCBI): domain Eukaryota; kingdom Viridiplantae; phylum Streptophyta; class Pinopsida; order Cupressales; family Cupressaceae; genus Thuja; species Thuja plicata. The sequence continues at coordinate 6,526,835 of MU227527.1, read as the reverse complement.
CAAGTGTTTTATCTAAAGTGTAACTTAGATCCACATTTCTCAGAATTAAAGCTGTCTCTCGGCAAACTGGTGCTCGGGTTTCTCTGTAGTCTTTCCTTGGTGATGTCTCTGTAGACATTTTGCTTCTTAGTTTTCTCTGTAGACTGACTGTTGGTGTTAACTGTGAACTTGTCTTCCAGGTTCCTTTGTTAACTTGTCTTTCGGTGAGAATTAGTTTTGGTGTTCTCTTGCACTTAACATTTTTGGTGACCTCTGTGAACTGTTGTGTCAATTTACACTATAAAACTATCTTTTGGTGATCATGTTACCAACAGTTCAAAAACTATTTCATTTGTATACTAATTACAAAATATGATCATCAATATGCTCTTTTCCCTTTGGGAAAATTAGAAACTCAAATGTGAAATTGAAAATTGATCTTTGATTTGAAGGAATGAACACTTATTTAGAGTTCTTGATAGGAGAAAATGGTATTGAGTAGGAGAGTATACTCTTTTCCCTTTGGGAAAATCAGAAATCTAGACCTCTTTTCAATGCCAATCCTCTTTTATTTTTTTCATCCTTTAGTTGGGCCTTCTGGTGAGGAAAAAATCTCCTAGGATGACCCACGTGAGAATGAGGTGTGAGCCACACCACTCCAACTCACGTTAATTAAATTTACTCTTTGGGGACAAATCCTCGAGATTCGGTTGGTATTTGAGCTTATACTCAGCTCACGTCTAACATAAGTGTGACCTAAGGGTCTTAATTACATTTACGTGACCACTTTTGTCAAGACACACTGTGGGGCTATATGTCTCGATTGTGCTTGCACAGACATAGAAGATACAATCGTACAGAGAGTCTTACTAAACACTCTAGGCTTAGAAGCTACTCAAATCACCCCCAAAAGGTGATAATCCTTTTACAAGGAAAATTGTAATTTCCCTAAGATACTCGTCATTTTGTTCCCTCATTTGCATTTGGAGTCAGATAATACGACATCATGACTAGAGCCATTGCGTGCTAGGTGATGGCCATATTTTGATTAGCATTTGGGTGTGTACCCAAGTCTATGAGAAATGATTTTCATGCCTGCCAATTTTGTAGGGATAGTGCATGTTTGTACCCTAATAATCACAAAATTCTAAAAAAAAAAAAATCCCTATCAAGACATGATAAAATCACTTTTCTTTGCGTGTGTGTGTCACTAATTGCATATATCAAAACACCTTTACAAGCATTTGAAAAATGGGTGAGTCCTTACAAATGGTGGTTAGTAATTTGCACAAAAGTTCTCACAAAATCACTTTGGTAAAAAACATGGGTCATAGAAAATTGTCTTTGGTTCTTGTACTCTAATGGTAAAAAAAAAAGGTCATTTTTGTGCTATTCACATCAATATCACTTCACAAACATCAAAAAGTGCTCAAATATCAAAACTTATTTCTTAGGAGATCAAACTATCTACTTTTTGTTTCAATTACCTAATGCTACTTTCAATTGGTCATATCAACCCTCTTTGTGTTTAGAGATCACCATCAAGGTCAATCTAACCTTCATCAAGGTCTCAAACATTATCAAAATTACTGTATAGTTGGAAAATGGAAGACCTTGAATGGGTCTCTGACTTGGATCTGTCTTTTTCCCTTGTTCTGCCCCATTTCCCACTTTTCTCTAGCATGTTTTTGGTACCTTAAATTGCAAACTAAGATTTTTGACCTGAGGGTCAAAATCAACCTTTCTAGGTCAAGGTTGACCTCAACCTTGACCTAGGTTAGAATTGACCTTTTTCTGACCCAAGGTCTAGATTTCAAGTTTCCAGGGTTTCGGGATGTCGGGCTTCGGAAGGATTTAATTCCCGCTTCCCGGTCAACTATTTTGGTCTTTGTAGAAACAATTCTTAAATTTCATTTAATATAGGTCCTCTTCTAGGGATATAGGTCTAATTGGAATTTAATTCTCCTATGTAGGCCTCTCTAGAAGATTGTGCCCTAGATTCATATATAAGGAAGCCTTCTCCTCTCATTTTCTCTAAGACTTGATAACCATCAAAGACTTAAGAAGTGAAATCTAAGGGTGAAGAAGAAAGATTTGAAGCAAGAAAAATATCCATTGAAGCATTAATCAATTCTGAAGCATTCAAGCACTTCTCAAGCCCTTAATTCATCAAGGATATCCATTGGCAGCCATTGAAGGATTCAAGTTCTATGGAGCCCTCTTGTTAAAGATTCATCCATCCACATTCCTCCAAGCCTTTTCCTATTCAAAGATCCATTCAATATTGGTGTTGAAGATCTACAAGCAATTGATTTGAGACATCCTACATTCTACAATCTATATTCTACATTCGACATCCATTTGGTGCATACATGCTTGTGGATCCACAAATTTGAATCCACCACAAGGGTTTCCATACAAGCAAGGTGAATTTTTTCATTTACTTTATTTTACTTATGCAATTTAAATTATACTTTGAGGTTAATTCCAAAACTGGGGTTTGACCAAGGAAAACTCCTCCCCCCCAACAAACAAACCATTTTTCTTGTAGGGACAAGTTCAGAACAACGAGTTGGAGTGCATATTTGGATACCCTTTTTGGCAAACTATTGAGATCTGGAAATAGATTTTATGTCAGAGATTTTAGATCAGAATCAGAGGTTGATTCTTCCCTAGGTTAGAAGTAGATATTCTAGGTCAATGGTGACATTGACTTGAGGGTCAAAATTGAAACTGAGCCAGATTAGAAAAATATTTTTGGGTTTTGTTCGTCTCTGTGTTTTTGTTGCAGATCTAGTTGCAGATTTTCCAGAAACTTAGTGCAGACCCCTGACAACAAAATTCTTCATATCTGTAACATTTTGAGGTTAGTACTTTTCTCCTATTCATTCTAATTAAAGTTCTTTATCTTCCTAAATATATTTCACATATTCTTTTCTATAAAATGGAATCTAAGGCCTTCCTCTTTACTTTCATTTCCAATCGATTGATTCATTTATGCATTGATCCTTCATTTGGGGTTAATAAATTTAGATCCTTCATTTGTGTATTTGAGGTTAAAAGGAACATCTTTTCTTCCCCACACATATATTATACATTACATATTTATCCTTTACATTTCAATAAACATTCAAATTTCAAATGTAACATCCATTTTATATCTTACATTTTGGCACCATTCTATTTCTTATGTTACATTTTGGTGAATCCGCGATAGACAACTCTTTTTTTTTGGTGTTAGATTTAAATTTTTATGTTAGATCTTGCATGCATATTAGATTAGCTTTCTTTTATGTTCTTGCATTTACATTTCAAAAATTGAAAATCAAAATCTTGTGTTTCCTAAATTAGTTCATTTTGCATTGCATTGGTGTATGAGCTTTACTACTTCTAGTCCTACTTATAGTATCCCGGTTAGAAGAAGCCGTAGAATTATGGGCTCCTTTAATCATGAGTATTCCTCTCCTTTCCTTAGGATCCCAGATGACAATTTGACCAGTCATGATTCCAATCCTTCTATGGAGCATAACTCTTCTCACTCATCTCATGATGAGGATGATGCTTTAAGATTTCCTCCTGAACAAGTACAAAAACTTTCTACAGAACTTGATAAAATGGGAAATTGGCTTATTCAAGAAAACCATAATCAAGATTCCATAAAAGATATAGAGGCTCTTAAGAAATTCCTTCGTGATAGTGATCAAGGTGTTAATCTCTTGCATGGTATCACTCATCTTGTGCATTTGAATGTTAAACGTTTAGCTCAAGAGGCTCAAGATCTAGGATTCACTCCTCCTGTCACTAGTGGGGGACCTTCTTCCATTCCTTTACCTAGTATTCCTACTTATACTCCTTTAATGACTACATCTCTTCCAATTTAATCTATTCTTGTGAGTGTTCCACCGGTATTTCTACCTACCTCACAACCTTCATATCATAGTGTGCCTTTTACTTATTGCAATCCCCTTCCAACCATGGTTCCAAGTGTTCCACCGGCTGTGTCTTCCATTCTTGCCGCTTCCTACAATTTTCCTAGTGTTCCTAATTTTTCTATGCCACCTATCTCTTCTAATGATTCCACAATTATTAGTTTGGCTCAAACTATGTCATCTTTACAAAAACAACTTGCATCTTTAACCCAATCGAAGTTTAGCATTCCTACATGTGACATGGGTTGTCCTTTATCCTTAAACATTATTCATGCTACTATCCCTCAACAAGCTAATATGCCTTGTCTTGAGAATTACAATGGTAAAGGAGATCCTTTTACTCATGTTAAAACATTTCAAATCCTTTGTAGTGATTATGCTCATAACCATAGGATTCTAGCTAAGTTGTTTTCTAGAAATTTTCATGATAAGGCCTTGCAATGGTATTGTTCTTTACCTCCTTATTCTATTGATTCTTTTCCTAAACTTGCTAATACCTTCATCCAACAATTTAAAAATAATATTGGCCCGCAAGTTTCCTTAACTGATTTAATGCATTGTAAACAAAACACTAAGGAAAAATTGACTAATTTTATTGGTAGATTTAAGCATTTGTATGCTCATATTTCTTATCTCATTCCTGATATTGATATTCAACATATGTTTATTTCAAATTTAAAAAAGGATATTAGAGATAAGATTTTTCTTATTGAATTTACCTCTTTTCAACAACTTTATGCACCACTTCATCATTATCAATTACAAGTGAGTCAATTTGAGAGAAACACTCCAATGGCTCCTATTCCAATTGATAAGAGTGACACTGCTCCTAATCCTAATAATTTTTAGAAACCTAACAACTATGTCAAGATTAATAAACAGACAAATGCAGTTGTTGATCAAGTTGTTGTTGTATCAAACAATGCCACTTCTGCATCCATTACTTTCTGTATGAATCGTATGTTTACTCCTCTCTTTGAATCTTTACATTCTATTATGAGTAGGTTGTTAAGTTCTAATATGATTACCTTGCCTCTTATTCTGTCATGCCCAAAAGTTGGGCAAAAACACACGATCAAATTTTTTTAAAACACACTAAGGAGGATAACATAACTACCTCAAAGGTAACATGTGCACACAAAATGGTGCAAAGGAGAAACATCAACCAGAAGGGATGAACTAAGTAGGATAGCTCTAAGTACTATCCTACAAGGATCTCTAAACTAAAAGTCATAAATGACACGCAAATCAAGGTAGTTGACAAAAAGTCAACGAAAGTTGACCAAAACTCAATTGTACCCTAAATTACGTGAAAGGGAGGTACTAGGGTTTGCTAAGTCCTAAGAAAGGCTTAGGCACATAAATCAAGACAATTGACCAAAAAGTCAACTAGAGTTGACCCAAAAGTCAACTATCTCCGAAGGACATGAAACTGAAACCCTAAGGTACAAAGGTTGCAGAGAGCACTGGGTTCGAAAATTGAGGTGAACGGTCAAGGTTTGACCATGGTTGACCAAAAGTCAACTATGTACAAATCTGGTCAAGGGGGGATGATTATTACATCCAACGCTAATAAGTTAATCTAATAATGTTCATTTTAACGATATAATAAACTTAACTCTAAAGCAGAAATAAACTCCAATTTTTGATCCTAGGAAAACTAACATTTGCGAATTAAAATACAGATTATACTAATTATATTTCTTAAAAAAATCTCCTCTAAAAGTTCATATGTGCTACTATAAGGTTAAAAGAATATACTAGAATTTCTTTAAATTCTTATTCCAATAATATTACAAACAACATATATTTAAATCATAACCAATTAAAATTTAATCTAAAACAAAAATCAAATATTATTTAAATATAACATCTAACTAAAACGTTATTTTATTTTGATAATAAAGTCAAGACTTTTATAAATCAAATCTTATAATACATCCACCCTAGAATAAAAATCTAAATTAATATGAGTCTATTAAACAAATAATTATTAATAAATAAAAAAACAAAATAAACAATTCTAATCTAATTTAAAACTATAAGAAAGTTAAACTTAAAACATTAAAATAAACTAAAATCTAATTAATAATAAAATACAATCTAATCCTAACAAGTTCAAATCTAACCACATAAAATATCCTAACCCTAACATCCTTATCAGATGATAAGGCGAGGCGGCAGCCGAACCCCAAAAAAGAACTCGTAGGGCAAAATGGGGAGGCCGGTGGGCGGAGGGTTAACAACAGCGGCGGTGAGCGAAGACAGTGGGGCGGCGGAATGAGGGAGGTTAAGGGGTGGGCGGTGTGGTGGCCGCGGTGGCGGCGGCACCACCCATGTTGGTGGAGGGAGGAGGAAAGCGGGAGTGCCGGATAGCGGTGGCTCCGCCCCACTATGTAGATAGTGGGCGGCTCGCACGCTGCGCAGCCCCTAGAGATGAAACATGGGTTGGGGAGGGCTTCGGCCCCCCCACCCAAAAATTTATTTAAATTTTTTTTTTTTTAAAATAATAATATTTGTATGGGTAAACAACACTCAGCGCTTATGAAAGTGGCCCTAATTTTTTTTTAATAAATTATTTCGTTTTACCTTTCCTTAGAAAAATAAATTTGTTTAAACATTTTTATATATAAAATAAACTATTTAATAATAGGGCAACAAAAAAGAAAAATAAACATATAGTTATAAAAAAAAAACTGGTCAATAAGTGACTATATTTCTTAAAACAAGGAGTGTTAAGACTTATTTTTTTGAGAAATTTTTGCATCATAATAACCCAAATATAAAGCTCTAAATGTTGGTGGAAGAAAATTTCAATTTTAAAAATTTAATTTTTTTTTTGAAAATTTTCAACTCTCTAAATGTTTGAAACAAATAAAAAAAAATAGATTATTGCTTTTATTTAAGGATACTTAAGATCTCAAATTTTTTTATTCAAACTAGCATTATATAAATGAGGAGTATATTTTTTTTTTTGCATTAATCTATAATCCTATGTTTCGAATTTAACTCCAACAAAGGAATATATTATCCTCTAAAAACAAATTTAACAATGCTCATAGTATAAATTTCAATAATCATCTTGGATTGATTCTTATAAAATTAAGAGTGTTATTACATATAAGTTCAAAATTTAAATCACTTGACAAAATGAGGAATACAATCTCCTTAAGGCCTTATTTCACTTGCAGTAATGAAATGTTGAAACCTTCAAAGTATAATGGTTTCAAAACTTAAAAAATTGCATACTAAGGGTACAACACCATTCTTAACAATCGTAAATGATTACAACCAAACTTCCATTTTTCAGTCCTTGTACAAACTTTTGAAAAAAAAGTATAAAGAATGAACATAATACATCGAAGGCCATAATGCCAATATTTTCAGTGGTACCCATCTTCCCAATAAGGGTAATTTGCAATCCTCGATACTCCATCAGGACCTGAAAAATAAGATAAGGTTGACCATGGAGGCTCACCTCCCAACCTAGGCCTTTACAAGGCCACCCTTGAGCTTGGGGATCCAAACTAGAATGGGATACATACAGACAACATAACATGAAGACAAGAAAACAGAAAGAAAAAAAAAACATACTCCAGAAAGCTTCCCAACACAAGGATGAACAATTGGATAAATCTCTAAGAGACCTTCTAAAATAGGGGTAGTGGTAGACCTCACTATAGGAGAAATCCAAGAATAAACATAGAACACACAAGCCTCACATGGACTTAAATAAGACCATCTTCACAAGACGCAGTCCTGAATAACCTCCTTATGCCTCCTAGGTACCCTCAGGCCCTTCTTGGCATCATGGGTATCATGTTGCCCCAAGTTTTTCGCTCCACACATGGGAGACTCTACACTAGCATGAATCATTTCCACCTACCCCTCCAAGGTTACTTTTCCCTCCCAAGGGTGAGTGTGCCTTGAAGACCCATTCGAAATCAATCGCAAAATAAAGACATTGAGAAATAAACATTTAAATTTCAAAACAAAAAATAAAGCTTCAAAACACATAGGATTCCATTAATGGAGTCCTTGAGTTCAAGAACACTCATAAACACAAACAATATTACTTTAAAGAAATCCAACCTTAATTCCAAGCTAGGATGATGAATGGATTGGTGTTGAGCTATCCTTCCTAAGCTCCTTCCAAAAAGGCTCCTTCAAACTAAATTCTGTCTCTAAGGGTAGAGAGTGGGTGAACACTCAACTCATCCTAAATCCTTCCCTAAATAGGTAAACCTCCAACAAGAGAAAGGCTTAACCCAAAGGTGAGGTAACTCTAACCAATCCAAAACTAATCCACTTGCCTAACTCTCCAAGGGTGAAGTCAAATGAAACTTGGGTAGAAGAGAGAGTGAGGTTAACCAAACTTACACTCCTCTTCCAAATTCGCTCGAGACTGAAAATGACACTTAAAGGGAGTAATAAATGAATTTAGAGGCTCATTAATGATAGAAAATGACCCCTAACCCATAGGGTACCAAGTTGGGTGACTAAAACTGGCCCTGGTTACCCCCTAGGAGCCCAAAAGACCTCCTAAAACTAACCCTGAAGTTAACCTACGGATTTCTAAGTCAAGAAGACTTTTAGAAACTTCTAACCCTGGGGTAAGCTTGGGTACTACTCCTAGATAACCTTAGATAACCCTTAACTAACTCTGGTTCCCCTTTACTAGCCATGTCAACAATTAAATTATAACAATTGCCAAATTTGGCACATTAAATTAAAACAAATGACATGAATTATTCACATAAATGTTTACTAATTTAATGACACACATGCAAACCATGTTTATGAAATAATCACATAAAAATGAGGTCCATGTCTCTTTATATAGACAGGACCTTGGAAAGCATGGGTATTTACATAGGTTCCAGTACTTGGTCCCTGATTTAGATCCATGGTAAACTTTTCCTGCACACTCAATGCACACATCAGTAGATCCAAAATATCATGATATGAAACATAACACAACATCAATAATATACATACATATAAACCACATTTTCATTAGAACTGAAATAACCTAGCATCGGTTTTCTAAACCAAATTCATCATGTAACATTTAAATCCATATAAGACATCAACATAAGCTAAAACTGAATCGGAACATAAAGCATCTCAAAAGTACCATGCTTACAAAATCAGGTGCTAAATATATAACACAGGATTCCACCGACCCTCAAATGTATAAAAAATCTCTGATAGTCAAAGTATGTCAAAGCATAAACTACTGAAATCATGAGAATAATATAGTAAAACTGTAACAGTCTAAAGTAGGCCTCACATATTCAACCTCTTCTCCCTACCACAATGGAAGGAAAATCCTTTGATTCTAAAGATTTTTGTCAATACCATCGATAGAATGGCCATGATACAAAAAAATGTTATTCTCTAAAGCATAAGGTTCAAGACTTAATCAATTCTAAGGCTTTATCTGTTGATAATTTTGATGGTAATGGGAATAAATCTGTCTCTCCTCCTAATCAAAACCTTTAAATCTATACGAATCCTTTACCTACACATGATACTAATACCATCACTCAACCATCTTCTGTGAATATTGTTTACAATTCATAGATGGATGATCTCAATCACATTGTTAATGATGTGGAGTGCGCTATTTCATCTCAACCTACTGTTCAAGATCCTTTGCCTCTACTTCAATTTCAAGATCCACCTAAACCTCAAAAACAAACTAAGGATAAATGACCTAGGGAACTCTCAATTACCTTTGATGATTCTAAGACTATTAAGGCTCCTGATGGTCCCCTTTATATTTATGCTAGGATTGGTAAGATACCTACGTTGTCAATCCCACATCTTTAATAAATGTCATTACTGAGGAAAACCTTTTTGTGAAAAACCTACAATGTGATTGTTATGATACATCTGATGCATGGATCTAGACTTTTAATGGTTTTCTCTATCCTTCACTTGGTTCTATTAACTTGCCTATTGAACTTTGTGGTAAAGTTGTAGATACTACCTTCATTGTCATTCCCACTTCTGATCAATTTCAAGTCAATTTTGGTTTTCCATGGATAACTACTATGCATGTTGTTTCTTCATTTATTCATAAGTGTATTAAGTTCATTCATAATGGAGAATTGAAAATGATTAGTCATAGTTTGTATCAACCTTCTAGGCCTAGAGATTGTGCTACTCTTGATTTATTTTGGCCTTCATTACCTAATTCATGTCCTCCTCTCCCTGATAACCTTTTTTATTCATATCAAGCCTATAAACATTGCAAGATTTTCTAGTTAAGCATGCCTTAGATAGATCTTAACTGTGGTCTTTTTCCCACTCCTTCCATACCTCCTTTATCCATTATAGCTCTATTACTCAACCTCCCAGTGTCACTTCTTAGCCTACTCTAAATCCAACTAATCCTCCTATAGAACCTGTGAAGGAAGTAGTTGTTATTGCTCCTAGTCCTCAACATGTGTCAAACAAAGTGAAACATAACAAATCTGCTAATGAACATCATAAGAATCATAGGGCTAATGCTAGGTCCCGTGCCTCTATTCTTAGAAATTTTTTACCTTCTTTTGATCAACCCATGCCTGATGTGTTGGAAGAAGTTAATGTTCATATTGATGTTAAGATGAATGATTATAATGATTCTATTGACAGCTTAGATCCTATTTTAATTAATCTTGATGAGGAGGATACTCTTGATGATCCTATTGATCCTAGTGATGAATATGAGACCATCGATCTAGATACTGATTTACCTCATATGCTTTCAAATCAATTGATAATTACACCTAGTATCGAACAACATGATTCTCAAGAGGATCCTTCTTTGGAACTGGCTATTATTCCTAATGTATTGGATATAGTCCCTCTTGCAAGTTTCCCACCTTCTCTAAATGATATAAACAAAGATAGGGAGAGTAGGTAATGCACTTGACTGGCTTGTCCTTCATGGTATCCCTTTTTGTGTTTTCCTATTGTATTGTGCTTCTCCCATAATGTGTTTGCTAAATTTTTGTTAGACTCTTTTATACGACCCTTGTTACTTTGTTGGTGCAAGGTGATAAATGAATTGAAACCATTGTACAATTCATCTATATGTATCTTTACTATGCTATATATTTTTTTCATGTTATGTTGTACTTTTTCTATTGTTCGTAAATGTTTTCCTTGTGTAGTCCACTTGGATCTGTCACATGGTAGCACTAATTCTTTTTGGTCTCCATGTTGTGGTTTGAAAAGATTCTTCTTCGTAAATCTTGATTTTTCTTTCCTCCACTGTGATTGTAGTTCTTCTTTCTTTGGGGAATGATGTAAATTGATTTTTAATAATATCATATCTTTATATACATATTATCTTATGATCATACTAACACCACAGTAGGTAGATCCCTTCTGTGTTCTTTGTATGTTTATGTGGTATATCCCTTAATTTGTCTTCATTTAGGGGCATCTCGTAGTGGAAACATAATCAGTAGAGTTGTTTATGTTTATGTTTATGTTAAAGCCATTACTCCTGTTAAAGTGTTAGCAATGAATTTAACGTGGGGGCATACACTCTACTCAACTTTTGCACACACGCAGTTTTCAAAATATTTTCAAACTTAAAAAATTTCTCCCTTTATGGATTAAAGACTAATCCTTAAAGCATGTATTTTTACATTATAGGATCTATTGATCCCTCAAGTTTAAATTTATATGGATCTCTTGATCCCTCCATTTTCAATTTATAGTGTTTTGATCCCTTAAGGTTAGAAGGTATCCTTAAGACTGGATCTCCCCGATGGCTTGAATAGTGAGTAGCCACATTCACTAGGCAGTTCATTTCGATCTTTCCAGTTGCATTGTTTCCTTGTGTGGTTCACAATGGTACATAAGTTCTCATTGGGTGAGGTAATCACACCCTCTCTCTCTTTCTCCTTAACTGGTGATGTCTCTCTTATTGTGATCTTAGGGTTGATAAAGACTTAAGTCCCTAGGGGCTTGAGGATTCCTTTGTCCCTTTTTATTTTAATAAGATTATCTATTCTTCATGATCTCCTTTACCAAGAGTTTTCATAGAGTCCATACTCTTGCTAAAGTGGGGGCTAAATGTATAGTCAAAAAATGGAAGCACTTCCATTGTAGACTAGTTTAGCCTTCTGAGTAAGTGGTTTGGGGTCATGTCAAGCACCTTGAATGGGTCTCTGACTTGGATCTGGCTTTTTCCCTTGTTCTGCCCCATTTCCCACTTTTCTCCAACCTATTTCTGGCACCCTAAACTGCAAACTGAGATTTTTGACCTTAGGGTCAAAATAAACCTTTCTGGGTCAAGGTCGACCTTGACCTTGAACTATGTCAAAATTGACCTTTTTTGACCCAAGGTCCAAATTTCAAGTTTTCAGGGTTTTTGGATGTCGGGCTTCGAAAAGATTTAATTCTCGCTTCAGGGTCGGTTGTTTTGGTCTTCAGAGCAAAAATTCTTAGATTATATTTAATATAGGCCCTCTTCTAGGGATAGAGGTCTAATTGGAATTTAATTCTCCTATGTAGGCCTCTCTAGAAGATTGTGCCCTAGATTCATATATAAGGAAGCCTTCTCCTCTCATTTTCTCTAAGACTTGATAACCATCTAAGAATTAAGAAGTGAAATCTAAGGGCAAAGAAGAAAGATGTGAAGCAAGTCAAATATCCATTGAAGCATTAATCTATTCTCAAGCATTCAAGAAATTCTCAAGCACTTAATTTATCAAGGAGATCCATTGGTAGTCATTGAAGGATTCAAGCTCTATGGAGCCCTCTTGTTGAAGATTTCTCCATCCACATTCCTCCAAGCCTCTTCCTATTTCAAGATCCATTCAAGATTGGTGTTGAAGATCTACAAGAAATTTATTTGAGACATCCTACATTCTACATTCTACATTCTACATCCATTTGGTGCATGCATACTTGTGGATCCACAGATTCAAATCTGCCACAAGGGTTTTCATACAAGCAAGGTGAATTTGTTCATTTAATTTGTTTTACTTATGCAATTTTAATTATAATTTGAGGTTAATTCCAAAACTAGGGTTTGACCAAGGCAAACCCCTCCCCCAAAAAACAAACCATTTTTCTTGCAGGGATAGGTTCGGAACAACAAGTTGGAGTGCAGATTCAGATACCCTTTTCGCAAACAATCAAGATCCAGAAATAGATTTTTTGTCAGAGATTTTAGGTTAGAATCAGAGGTTGATTCTTCCCTAGGTTGGAATTAGAAATTATGGATCAATGGTGACATTGACTTGAGGGTCAAAATTAGAACTGAGCTAGATCAAAAAAAGATTTATGGGTTTTGTCCATCTCCACATTTCTATTCCAGATCTGGCTACAGATTTTCTAAAAACTTAGTGTAGACCCTCAAAAACAACATTCTTTAGATCCTTAACATTTTGAGGTTAGTAATTTTCTTCTATTCATTCCAATTAAAGTTCTTAATCTTCCTAAATCTATTTCACACATTCTTTTCTATAAAATGAAATCTAAGGTCTTCCTCTTTACTTTCATTTCCAATCGATTGATTCATTTATGCATTGATCCTTCCTTTGGGGTTAATCAATTTGGATCATTCCTTTGTGTATTTGAGGTTAAAAGGAACATATTATCTTCCCCACACATACCTTATAAATTACATATTTAGCCCTTACATTTCAATAAACATTCTAATTTCAAATGTAACATCCATTTTATATCTTACATTTTGGCACCATTCTATTTCTTATGTTACAACTGCATCAACAATTTTTTACCAAAATTTGACTAATTTTTAAGATAGTATATCAAACATTGAAACTATAGGTGATGGTTTCTCATATTTGTAAATCAAGAATCATCTAATCTTACATGGCGTGGACAAGAAGTATTTATTTTGAACAGATAGACACTACATACTTTCCTTGGATACACATTGGACCTGAAATACAACAAGAACAAGATCAAGATCTATTTTTGGCTCCTCGGGCTAGTGATTCGGAAGCTGAGACTAACACCAATAACATTTCCAAAAATAAAAACAACAACATTACCAACAACAACAAAAACAACATGGCTGGAATTGAGAATGAATGTGATAATCAGACCAACAATGATGAAGAGATAATTGATGAGTACCTTCAAAAATTTTAACAATATGCAAGGTTTAAAAAGATCATAAATAAAATCATAATGGATGATAAGGAAAAATACTTCATGCATCTAGCTTCAACATGAATCAAACTACCTCAAGATTTTGATATGGAACAACTTAAGACACAAGAAGAGGAAAATCCCATGACTCTCCTTGTTAAACATGTAGAAGCATTGCAAACTCAACTTCATGACATGAAGATAGAAAAGGACACCATACCAAGGAAATACTCTATGGGTGAATTTTTTCCTATGCCTTTTGATTAAAGTATACACATGCCAACATTTCCACCCAATGTGGATATACCTAAATATGATAAATATAGAGGAGTCATAGACCCTCAAGATCATAAACAAGAGTTCTATACCCTAAGCATGGAGTTCATTCATGAAAAACATACCTCATGAGATTATTTCCTCGTATTTTGAGTGGACAAGCAGTAGAGTGGTTCTCCAGATTACCTCATGGAATAAAAACTTTTGAAGAACTCATAGAACATTTCATGCAACATTACTCATACAAAATTCAACATCCTTTTACAATGATTGACTTGTGCAACACAAAACAGAGAATTGGTGAACCTTTCATATATTTATTACAAAGATGGAGACAAATGTTTTCATGATATCCTCAATTGATTCCAAAAATAGAAAAGATGGAGATTTTTGTGAATAACTTGGTTACAGAAATGAATCATTACATCCAACTACAATGCATTCAAACATTTTAAAAAATGACTGAGATGGGAATTAAAATTGAATATATCTTGGTACGAAAAGGAGAACTTAAAATCTATAAAGAAACTAAAGGTTATTTCAATACGAATAACAATGACAACCAAGACAAATCAAAGTATTGGAACAAGAATTAGAATGTTGTCAATGATGGAGTAGTAGATGGTCATAATGTAAAACCAAAGTAGCCAACATTTAATCTATCTACTACTCCTCCTCCTAAGAATCCTACCATTTCATCTAATGTACAAGTCAATCAAGGAAACAATTAGGAAAAGCCACCTTTTCCGTATACTCCTAAATGGATATTCACACCTCTTGGTGACTCTTTGAAATTAGCATTGCAAAAACTTGTCTCTCACAAGGTTATCACACTACCGGAATCATGACCTTATGAACCACCAGTTAAGCCTAAATGGTGGAATGATGCACATTATTGTGAATACCATCGAAACAAAGGACATAGAAAGAAAGAGTGCATGAAACTAAAACACTTGTTACCAGACTTGATTGAAAGTGACATTATTACAGTAGAGGGTCACAAAAAAAATGAAGATCACACAAATTTTAAGTCACCCTTGCCTAACTATGAGAAGGGATAATCATCTAATGCGAAAGAAAATAAGGTGAATTATGCATATTCTCATGAGAATACCATCAACATGCTAGAGGATTCAGATTAGAGAATCAATGTGATTATCATCAAGGAAAAGCAAAAGGCTGAATCTACTAATGCAGTAACAAGAGGGAAAGCCAAAGTGGTCCTAAAAGAAGATTCTTCTAAACTACCTACATCATCAAAAATACAACAACCAAACAAAATTAATCATTTCCCTCATCTAAATATAGTTTGGTTGATCAATTGCAAATAACTCCTGCACAAATCTCAATTATTGAATTGCTCAAACTTTCTCCATCACATAAAGAAATTTTTGAAAAATCCATGGTTGAAACAAATGTTCCCGACAATCTAGACATAGATAAATTCCAAACCATGGTTGGAAACTTGAGGACACCTCATTATTTATCCTTTTCTAAAGAGGATGAAAATGCTTTGAGTCACCCTCATAACATGCCCTACATATCAAAGTTCTAATTCACAAATATCAAGTAAAATGAGTCTTGATAGAAGGAGGAGCGGGCCTCAACATTTTCACTTTAGGTTTGATCAAGGAATTGAGATTATTAGATGGAGACATTGATCCTAAGAAGAGGATAACTATAAAATCATATGATGAAGAAGAAAGATCATCCAAAGGGCTAGTCATGTTTCCAATCAGAGTGGGACCTATGGAAAGAAATGTGGTGTTCCAGGTGCTCGGTCTTAATCTATCCTACAACATTCTCTTGGAAAGACCTTGGATACACAAAATACAAGTTGTCCCTTCTACCTTTCATCAACGCTTAAAATTCCCATATAATGGAGAAGAGATCACTATTCTAGCTGACACAAGTTACTTCCAATCTTGTAACAATGTTCATCAATCAAATGAAAGGATGGTTCCACATAACAAAGAAGCTACAAGAGAACAATCCATAGAAAGTTCAAACTCAACACTGCTAAGAGACTTTGAAAATAAATTAAAACTACATGATAATGGGATGGGGGAATACAAGATTGATTAATTACTCTTTGTAACTGCATTAACTTTTCACTAAGATCACAAGGGAGGCTTTCATCATCTACAATGTCAACAAAACCTAAAACAAAAACAATGTAAAATAGAACTTTTGTGAAAGAAAAATCAGTGACGGAAGAAAAAGAAGACGCTGGGGTGTTAAGTTGGTTATACAAAGACAAAGTTGAATCTCATCAAGACGTCAAACATGTCCAAATTTAAACTCAATAGTATGGATGTAGTATACACGTCATGCAAATAATGGGATATCAAGGACAAGGACCCCTAGGAAACAATAAGGAGGGTCTTGTTGAACCAATCTTGACACAATTTAGAGATCCCAAAGACAAAATAGGCATAGGGTATTCAGAAGAATCATAGATACCCCTCATCCAATATGGACCAATCTTTGATGAAGAATGATAAGAATCATAAAATGAAGTTGAATTCACACCTTAGACATATGAATGGTTATTGCATATTCATGATGACAATCCTCATTATAAAGGTGAATGCTACAATCCTTCATTTTTGGGAACTCAAGAAACAAAAGAGGAAAAAGACACAAAATAGCATTACTAGAGAATCTAATCCTTGATAGTATTCAAACTAAAATTCAAGAACATCATTCCAATGAGGAAGCTAATGCACAAGAAAATTGTCATCCCAAATGGGGTGAAAGGGTAACACCTACTCATGTTATAGACCTTGGTCAATCCATGGCAATAGATTCTAATGAATATGAATGGCACTCATTCTCTGATGCCACTATAGATATAGAGATGGATGTGATTCATCAGTATGCACCTCACCTTGAGAGAGGAAAAAGTTCCAATGTTGATAATCATCCTAACATAGATACAGAATCACAAGATATCATGAGACCCAAAATTATTGATGACAACATAGGACTATTGATAGATTCTGAAGAGTTCCAACACATCCTGGTAAGTTCATATCTTAATAGAACAAGATGTGAAGAGGGAAAAAGCTCAGGTATTCGACCATTCAAATTTGGTTCTCATAATATTGATGATGACTCAAGTGAGAATAGTGAGGAGTTTCTTGATATAAACACTCTACCAAAGGGTATTGTTATAGACCTCGTCGATACATTCAAACGCGATGATCACAACTTGATCCTAAAACTTGAAATTGATAAAAACCAACCCAAATGATACTCTTCAACTCATTTATCCTGACCTAACTGACTGGACCTTGTCTGAACCCATGGATATACCAATGTTTCTTAATTACCATGCTATAGCTTGTTATCTCCATGTGATAGAACTCGTAACATATTCCACTAGGAATTCTAATGCTAGGGAGGATATCAAGTTTTCCAGTCACAAAAAGAAAAAAAACAATCAAAGATTTGAGGGTGAAAACCATTCTATGGCAGTCTCAGATCATCAAAAATGAAAAATAAAGGATGTATCTAATAGTGAAAACCTCATTGAGGCACTATAAGATGGGAAACTTGTTATTCTCCCTGATCACTCTCAAGAATGGTGTGCAGTGCTCATAGAACCTACTCAACCAATTAATCTTGGTTATAGAGGAGAAACCACAAATCATACACATTACTCAGTCTTTATCTGATGAGGAGAAGGAGGAGTTTACATAGTTTTTGTAAGGCAAAGAAGATTAATTTCACATGGTCTTATTCCTACATGCCAAGGCTTGATCCTGATTTAATTATCCATCATTTATCTATGGCTCTTGGAATAAAACCTATCAAGAAAAAACTAAGGAAGATGCATCCACACATTGCTCTTTTAGTGAAAGTAGAACTAGAAAAACTATTAAAAGAAGAATTTATAAGAGCTATTGCATATGTAGAATGGATACCTAACATTGTTCTAGTATCAAAACATGACAAGTCTATCAAGGTGTGCACTAATTTTTGAGATGTTAATAAAGCGTGCCCGAAAGATGATTTTCCTTTACCAAGCATAGATGTCATTATGAATCTCATAGTAGGATATGAGATGTTTTCACTAATGGATGGATTCTCTGGATATAATCAGAAAAAAATTCTCTAGAAGATCAAGATAAAAAAACTTTTACTTGTCCATGGAGAACTTTCTGTTGGAATGTTATGCCCTTTGGACTCAAGAATGCAGGATTAACATATCAAAGAGAAATGAAAACAATTTTCTATGATATGATGTAGAAGAACATGGAAGATTATGTGGATGACACTTTAGGTAATAAATCCCATCATTGCAAAGATCATCTACAAGATTTAGCCAAAATCTTAGACAAAATGGAGCAATTCAAACTTTGCTTGAACCCAAAAAAGTGTGCATTTGGGGTTACCTCAGGAAAACTACTAGGATACATTGTTTCGGCTAAAGGAATTGAATTTGATCCAAAAAATGTCAAAGCTATCATTGAGATTCCCGCACCTAAGAATATCAGCCAGGTAAGCTCACTACAAGGAAAAATACAATCGATCTAGAGATTCATTGCTCAATTGGCTGAGAAAGCTCAACCATTCACCAAGATTATGCACAAAGGTATCACACACAAGTGGGATGAATCATGTGAGACATCATTCAATAAAATGAAGTAATATATGGTAAATCCACCTATCCTAATGGATCCCATGGCAGGAAAATCATTGCTATTGTATGTTTCAGCGACTAATACCTCACTGGGGGCACTATTGGCACAACAAGATGAAACTGGAAAAGAATGTACAATTTATTACATTAGAAAACCATTGGTACAATATGAGATTAACTACACACCAATTGAAAAATTAGTAGTATTTGCATCTCAAAAATTTCAGCATTATATGATGGCACATTCAATCAAGTTGGTGGCCAAGATTGACCCGCTGAAATATCTCCGGAACAAAGAAACCTTAACTAGTAGATTAGCCAAGTGGGTGACGATACTAAGTGATTTTGATATTGAATATGTTGAAAGGAAAGCTATTAAAGGACAAGTAATTGCAGATCAATTAGCAGATGCACCACTATGGGGGATATTCCTTTAACTATTGATTTCCCAGATGAATCAATCTTAATGATTATAGAACAGTCCTGGAAGATGTATTTTGATGGATCATTCACACAACATGGATCTGGAATAGGTATCATGTTTATATCTTTCTCAAGGATACACTATACCTAAGGCCTAAAAGATTTTATTCCCATGTACTAACAATATCATGAAATATGAAGCCTTGGTAAATGGACTAAAGATCACAATAGAATGGTAGATAACAACACTACATGTCTATGGTGATTCCCAACTTGTCATAAATAAAATCACTAATGAATATCAGAGTAAGGATGATAATCTCATGCCATACAAAAAAATGGTGGATGACTTGAAGTGGTATTTTATCGACATAACATTTGAACATATTCCTAGATTAAATAATCAAGAAGCCAATGCAATGGATAATCTTATGTCTCTTATATAATTATCTGATAATCAAGTGCGGTATGAATTCCTAGTGGATGAGTTACCTTATCCTTCCTATAACTATCCTAACTCCAAGCTAGTTTTCCAAATTGTAGGTTGTGACTCCCCTTGTTATGGACCTATCCGTACTTATCTTGAAACCAATGATTTACGTAAGGGTATATCCAAGAACCAAAAATGCAATCTTATTCATCAAGCTTCCAAACATGAGATCATCATGGATGATTTGTATCTAAGAGGTTTTGATAGTACCTTACTAAGATGTTTAGATCTCAAAGAATCAAACAACACTTTACATGAAGTCCATGAAGGTATTTTTGGATCTCATTCAAATGGTCTTAGTATGGATAATAAACTCTTGTGTATTGGATACTATTGGCCTACAATGGAGAAAGATGATGTTAAGTTCTCAAAATTTTCAAAAAGTGTCAGATACATGGAAATATTATACATGCACCAACACAAGAATTGTTACCCTTTATCACACATTGGCCTTTTCAATTGTGGGATTTTGATCTCATTGGTCAAATTTAACCATCATCTTCTAATGGTCACAAGTTTATCATTACAACAACTTAATACTTTACTAAATGGGTTGAAGCTATACCCTTTGATCACAATAATAGGAAAAAAAATCTCACTTTTTATCCTCAACTACATCATTTTTTGGTATGGTCTTCCTTCATCAATTGTGACAGATAATGGTAAACAATTAAAAAAAAAGGATGTGAAAGAAATTTACAAGTTTCAAATCACTTAGCATTTCTCTTCTATCTATTACCCTTAGGGAAATGGACAAGCAAAGGCCAACAATAAGAACATCCTCAAGATTTTAATTTGAACTGTCAATGATTCTGGTAGAGATTGACACGTTCAAATCAATCTGTCTTTATGGGCCTATCAAAAAAGTATCACAACCCCAATGAAAGCTACTCCTTATTCTTTGGTTTATAGTGTTGAAGTAGTTCTTCCAGTTGAGGTAGAACTTCCATCATTGAGAGTATCTTTAAGAGGGTTGATCACAGATGATGACTACAGGGTTTCATGGTTACAACACCTCAAACTATTGGCTGGAAGATGTCAAGATGATTTTGAACATCTACAAGGATATCAGAAGAGAATGGAAAAAGGCTAGAGTAAGAAGGTTAAACCTCATGAGTTCTAAGTGGGAGATCTAGTGCTACGAGAAAAGACTAAAAATCAACAACATAGAGAAAGGAAGGGAAAGTTTGAACCTAACTGCTTAGGGCCTTTCATCATCACAATAGTATTCAACTCTGGGGCTTATCAGTTAGCTACCACAGAAGGAGACACACTTCCTGATCCAATCAACAACAATCATCTAAAGTGGTTCTATGCTTAAGATGTTGTCTATAGCCATGTAAAGTGGAAAAGATTTTGAAAAATACAAAAATAGTGGAAAAATTCCTAAACAAATCCTAAAAAGTAGAAAAAGAAGCTTAAAAAATGATTGTCCCAGTGAAATCTTGGCAAATAGTGCTTGGATGACATAAAAAAAATCAAAATCTTAAAAATACAAAAAAAAAAGAGAAAAAGAGAAAAGATCCAAAAAATTTGAAAAACAAAAAATCATGCCCTAGTGAAAACCTGGTAAACAGGCGCCATTTGTCAACTCACTACTCCATCTATCAAAGCTTAGATACCTCTTCAACAAGTGCTTCAAGACCTTTGAGCCAGTGCTAGAAAGAATGCATTCCTAGTTGATTGATACATCACTTCCCTATCATCACCATGGTTTGGAATCCAATCTTATATTTCTTGTGAACACACAATCTCAAATATGCTTCAAGGAAATTGATTCAATCAAATGTATTTTTCAATACCACCCCAATCAATCAACCAATGGTATTTATTCAATACCATCAACCAACCAATCAAGCAAAGGTATTCCTTAATACCACTGATCAAGTCACATCTCATATCAACAAACAAAACAATGTTTCTTAAGCACTCATCCTGTTATCAACATAATCTTATTGAATCTATCAATCAGTAACACAAGTAAAAAAATGATCAATCCTATCCTCTACTTGCATGAATTATGACTTCTGAGTGACTCTTTGATATGTCTATTCTAGAGAAACAATGAAAGAGTTGGGATGCTTTTCTTTGAATGACTGTTTGTTCTTTATCAATTTTTTGCTTATCATATCTCTTGAGTGTTTCAATGATGCTATGAATTCTAGAAACATAAGGACATGGGCATGATATTTTGTTTGGTTTATTCTTGTGATATACATTGGTTTTTGACAAGGTATATGATGGAAAATCTAAAGCTACATGAAAGGCTCCGACTCTGAGACCAAAGAAAACACCTATGTCAGGCTGATTGCTATCTTTATCAATTGTTGATTATCATATCTTCAGATATATTCCATGAGTCATTGTACTCAAATATCAAGGATGGTATATGATATTTTGTTTGTTTTCTATGTGTTTTTTAAACACAATTGATACTCAAGACATCATGATCTGTTATATCTTGATGCTAGTGTCAAAATGCAATATCAAAACTTAAACTCATTAGTATTCATATCATTAGAATAAAGCAATTATTCATGGTGGTTGTACTAAAACAAACATCTTACACAAGTCATATTCATATTCTCATAGTCACTTAAGTACTAGTGATGATTGTATGTACTTGTATGAGAGAATGGTAATATTCATACTAGCATGAATGCTTGGGTATTAGTGTTGGTTGCATCAACACCGGGGTCCGCAAAAAGCTCAATGATGAAACAAAAGTACAAAATGAATGACATGAAAATGGAAGATGCATTTTCATTTTAGTGTTGCATTGCATTCTAGGAGTTGCATGGATTTTGTAAGAACTGACACTATGAAAGGCTATCATAACATACATTTAAAGAGGGAAAATAAAACTTTAAATATTCAAAAAGATATCATTTCTCTTATGATTGAGTATTTTTAATCAATGAAATAAAAATCTTCATTTGCATAATCATCATTTGCATTATCATAGCCATTGTATTTCATTTACTATCATGAAAATCCATACATATGCATCCATAGCATTAACATAACATCATATATATGCATCAAAAATATACAAAAACAAATACATCCATACATTTGCATCCATAGCATAAGGAAATCAAAGAATGTACTCACAACATAATCATAATCATATCATAAAGCACATGAAATATTAGTGACAAAGATACAATGAAATCAAAAAATGAGAATGTCATCATATATCGAATAGTGTCCATGAGATACATAGTCTGAATCAAGAAAAAATGGTGCTAGATCACAGAAATATCAATACTTCATCATCAAAAATGTAGATAATAGCTCAAATCAATCAAGACTGACTGGATGTATCATCCCCTAGTGGTCCTCATGGAGGAGCATCTTATCTACTAGGTACATGATCCTCTGACTATGCTGAGGCTCATGAGAAAGGTGTAACTCTAGCAGTAGGATCTGGTACTGCTAAAAAGTATGCGTCCTAATAATAAGATGCTCTGCTGCACTATAAGGAGGCATCTCTTTGTGAAATATCCAATGCTCTATCTCTTTCAGCTAACTAAACCTGTAATACTGCTATCCTAGTCTAAAAATGACCCCTCTCTCTGTGGAACTGTGCAATCAAAGTTGCATCACTTGTACCCTATGTTGGTACACCTGTAGGCCTAGGGCTTGGTACCTGTACAGTTGTAGGACCTGTATGTCTTGTACTCAACTAAAGAGGTGGGGTACCCATTTGAGAACCAATTTGAATGAATGGATGAATCCCTATGCTAGTAGAACTTGTCACCCTCACCTGGGGTGGAACCTATGTAGAGGTAGTAACACGAGTAGTAGAAAACACATGTCTTGAAGCTAGAACCTATGTAGCTAGAACTTGTGTGGAAGGAACCTATGAAGAAGAAGGAACCTATGTAGAAGGAACTTGTGTAGAAGGAATATATGTATTAGAAGGTTCCTAGGTAGCCATTGGCTGTGCTGGACCTATAACCCAAACTTTGACCTATCTAGGATGACCACCACAACCTCTACCAAAGCTCTCATCACTATTTCTAGAGCATCTGCAATAATTAGCCCTTATGGCTCCACCACATCTATCATCATCACCACCATCGTTAGCCTCATATACCATCACTGGCACTACCTCATGAGGAGAGGTGAACCACAAAAAATGGATGCTACACAAAGTATGCAAAAAAATCTGGAGTCATCCTATAATCTATACTGTCAGGAGAAATATCTAAACACACAGGTACTAACCACTAATGATTAGTAAATGCAGTCTCATACCTCAATCTAGGCCCCCACTATGCCTCTTCATCCTAGGATTTCGCATAATCTACCATGCCCTAGGGCATCAACTATTCCATACCATACTGGCATAAGACATGTGTAACCATGAATCTCTCAACAATATAGATGGTGCATCCAATTAGGTACTGCTCTGAGAAAACAAAAGGAATCTCTCACCTAGCACTCCTCCACTTCTCATAGTATAAGTATAAACCCCAAATCATAACTTTCAAATCATCCAATGCTCATCTCTAGTACTCCAAGTTGCCAAAGTGAGGATACAACATATCTCCATCATACATATACACATAGGGAGAGCCTAGCTTATGCGATCAAGCTACAACAGGATGTGTGATTGGGATATGCTCCCATGCCCATATCTGTAATAGTATCAAACCAACATAAAATGATCTATCATGTCGATAGACCACTTGGTGAAAATTATGATATAGATGAGCTAGGAGATAGGTACCCCAAGCTAAATGACATGGACTCTACAGAGAATCCTCAAGCAGTCTACCCCATCCAATAGAAAACCCCTGTGCACTCCTATATGGAAAAATGAAATTGCCAATCAATCCTAATAGCATGCTTGACAGTGCGAGACCATGTCTCTCTAGTCACTCCCAAGTGATATGACACTCTACCACCAATGGATCCCGAAATACTCTCACACAAGCATCTATACAAGCTCGCCCAATCAGATCATAGTCAGGAAGCTCTCCCATAACTAGTATATGGAGGATCCTCAAAATGTTCTCAGGTGTAATAATGATCCCCCCAGTCAGAAGGTAAAAGGTGTTATGCTCATAATTCCACCTCTCTATTAGTGCAGTTAATAAACCATGGTTCACCCTATACTCGGGCATATCTAACAAAAATCCCAAACCATAGTGGGCAATGTCTCTACAGCCCCCAACAGATAATTGTCGAGTCAATAACAAAACTCAAGGATACAGTGCTCTTGTCTGTAATGTGCCGGTATCAACCTAAAGAAGTAAAAAAATTGAAGAATCAGACTTGGGGCAAACACAAATGTAAAATAGGGTACACTTAGTAGATGAATATTCTAACAGGTTCAGAACAACCAAGGCATTTAGGTTTTCAAAATTTTCAGACTTAAATACTAAGTTTTTAGCCCACTGTCCCTAAAATGATATTCCAGGGATTGCAGATGCTATTTAACTAAAAATGATGGTTAAATTATTGGAAATAATACATCATCCCAGAAACAATGTTTCTTGGACGGGAAATGATATCTTAAAATCTGGAAACGACATGCCCCTGGAAATGATATTTCATCAATGGTAAATGCTATTCTACATACTGGAAATGCTAAAACAAACAGGAAATGATATTCTCCCTACTAAAAATGATATTCTATGGAAAATAAAGGAAATTTTCAAAATCAAAGCAAAAATGAGCATTAATTTTAAAATTGAAAGCAGGCTTTCGATGACATACCACTGGATGGTAGTGGGAAGGTCACTCGTGTCACCGGATAGTCTCAAATTGATGATTATGTAGGGGGATCAACATCTTCTCTCTCTGAGCTCTGCAATTCTCTCACTGTTAATAGTAAAAATGAATAGTGATTATTAAAATTTTACCCTATTTAATCTCATTTTTGGGGTAATTAATTTTAAACTTTTAACCCATACTTTTTCTCATATATTGCACCTTTTTGGCTCTAACTTCATCCTACAGAGTCCAATTTCGACCAAACGAGAAGAATTTTCTTCATGGTTCTGACCACTATCTTTTCTATTGGAATAAAAATCTTCATTCCAATATTATCATTCTCATCCAGATGTTTTTATCAGGAAATCAATCTAATCTCATGTCCATTTTGATTCCAAGGGGGCATTATCAATCAATTTAATCAAGCGATCATATTACCATATATTTTTAAAAATTGGGGCATCATCAACTTTTGACTTGACTCTGTAATTGATCAAGTAAATCAAATTTCCAACAGCTGGGGAAATATTCATCATATGTTATATCAAAGAAACATTATCAAATCTTGGAACAAGTGATTTCATCACTTCATATAAAATTGGTCACTCTTATCAAAATATAAGTGATATCAACTTCAATGCACAACATCAAATTGATAGTATCTTCATTTAAAACAATCAAAATCTCAAACAGTGATCAATTTCAAATGCTTCGCATCAAGTTGATCATTTTTTTCAAATCTATGCTAGAAATTAGTTTCATCGCGTTACATCAAACTGGTTTTTTGGTCAATCTTTTTGAATCATGTCTTGGAGATATCAGTTTCATTGCATTACATAAAAATGAGTATCAAATCAAGATTTTAGACATAACTATAACAGTAATCAATTTCATATTTCATTACATCACATCAAATTGATTAGGTGTTATTATCCTCAACAATAAGATAGGTAATCAATTTCATCGCTTCACATAAAATTGATTATTCTAGTCTTAATCTATCAGCTAACATCAAAGCTCGGGGACATCAATTTCATCACACCACATCAAATTTATCTCCTGATCGTTACATTGGTCTCATCAAATGATCAAGAATCTCAAAGAGCTTTAATCACTTTTCATTCAATTAAGTTTGGAATCAATTTTTGAATCAAGAGTAGTTGCATCACTTTATATCCAGCTATTCGATCTCTAGTCAACAATAAGATAATATTTGAATCAACACACTAATCACATGTCAATTCAAAGAGGGGCAAATGTAATCACTTGAAAATGGCCTGATAAACTCAGAAGCCCTAATATGAAATCAAGTCCCCCAGGTCCTAGTCAAGACTGTCAATTCAAAGCTAATCACAATTATATAATTTAACTAGATTGGTTTAAATATATAATTCATCAAAAATCAACAATCCAAGATCACTCACCAAGAGGCATTCATCAAAAGGCATTAATTCTTCAATTAACCTTTGGGGATTTAAATCAAATCAAAATTTTAAATAGATGTCTAAGGAAATTAATAAAAAGGAATTAATTAATTTAAGTTATTAATTATCCTTCAACATGCCTCAAAAGTCAAACATCTAACCAATGAGAGGTGATCACATGGATCAAAAAATCTTGCATCTCATCCATCCCTCATGGATGCATCTCAACCATCGAATTCAAATTTGAATTTGGAGCCTTTTCCCTCCAAGAAAACTCTATAAAATGAAGCCTTTCTAAGCTCATTTCATATAGGAGCATAGAAAATTTAAGCATAGAAATAATGTCAATTTTATTCTAGAATTAATCTAGTTCATCTTTAGCAAGCTAATCTAGTTCAATTTTCATCTATTTGATCCAAATAATGCATAATTGAACATGTTTCTAAGCATTTTATCTTGAATCTTCCATTTCATGATTGTCAATTGTATGATCTAATGTGCCTAATCTGAGAGAAAAATTCAAATTAGATTACAATCTTCATGTCTAGGAAGCAATAATTTGATTTCATGTGGTTTTATGTTTATTTCATTGAATTTATTTTTCTAACCAATGATATAATGAGTTATTGAGTGGTTGTGTGCAACATTCTTGCAGGTACAATTATACACATCACAAAAATATTTCTTTAGAATTACAAATTTTGGACCATCTTCTTTCTCTTCATCTTCATCATCATCTTCTTCTCCATCTTCTTCTATTCTATTCCTTTTCTTTTTCTCACCGGTATCCTTTGTATTGGTTTGGAAGCACTGGTGGTGTTATCCTTTGGTGTATCAACTCCATCTTTAGTACTTTTCTCACTTTTATGAGTGTTACTTGTATGAGCTTCCTTATTTTCCTCTTTGTCTTGCTATTGAAAAACTTGTTTTCTTGTTTTGCTTCACCTTGTTCTGTATCCTTGACCTTTTCTGTTGTGTCCTTTGATTGTTCCGTGGTCTCAGTCACCTATTCTATTTCCTTACACTTCTCCATTTCATCAATCTTGTTTGTTTTAGTATCAACTACATCATTAATCTCAACAAGGTTTAAATCAAGTGGGGAATGAAGTGGTACATCTTTAGCTTCATCTCCAACCATGGGAGATTTGGGATTATCAGTAAGGTCTTCAACTATAACAACATCCACTGAGTCATTGTTAGGTCAATATGAGTAGCAACATTTGCAATACTACCTAACATATCTCACATTAATTCTTTCAAAGTAAAAGTATCATCTACTTGAGATGTACTTGCTGTGTCCGTTACCTGTGGTTGATTCATGTTCTATATCCTTTTCCATATCAAAATTGTTTATTCTTCAACATCCTTTTCTGTTCCAGCTAATAGTCTTGCAGTCCTCTAGATGATACTAAATCTATCTTTGTACTTTTCAAGTGCTTCATCCACTTCCTTTATTTTCAAATGTGTCACAATGTATAGAAGTGTCCTTTTCCTTAGTTCCTTTTAAATTTCAACTACAGACTCCCATCTAACATTGATTCCTTCATATAATTTATCAGCAATATGATCTTTAAGATGAATAGGTATTCTGATGAATTTGTGAAAGTGATATACAATAGCATCCTCAATTATTTTCTTGTCTTCATAAAAAAATTTAGAGAACTTTAAGTTACTAATGTTTCCTATCATTCCATGTTCTATTATTACCTTGGAAACTTCAGTATCACTCTTAGGGATATTGAATTTGGTTTTACTAGACTTCCCCATATCCATTATCTCCTTTTTAAAATCATTTTTATCACTATCTACCTCTGTCTTCTTTTTATTCTTGTTAGGAGAGGCCTTGTTCTGTCCTCGAGTTCTCCTCTTTTCATATGTTTTTTTTAGAGGCACTGGTACCTTAGGTGGATTAGGGTCATAGGATTTTCCTTCATCACTCTTATCCATTTTAGTTTCTTCCAGGATGGTAATTCTAAAGTTTTAGTTTGTGTGTCTTCTTGGTTTCTTTATCTCTTTGCATATGCATATGGAATGTTCTTCTTTCTCTTACTAGTGAAAATTTTATCTTCACCAATTTCAAAATTTTCTTCCAATTTACTTATAACATTCTTTTCTTTTCTTTCTATTCTAGGATTTTTGACTTCTAAGGTGATTATCTCATAAGCTTCCTCAAAAGTTCCATACCTCTTTGCTTCCTTTTTAACTGGTAGTTTCAATAATGCTTCTATGTTCAAGGTTAAAAATTATTCATCAATTTCATAACTTATTTCAGGTATCCATGAAATCATGGGTTCTACCACTTGAATTTTATAAGTGTTAGTGTCAACTAAGAAACATATGGTATCTTTGTACTTGTCCACAATGTGGGGAAATTCTACACCACTTATGCATTCTATCCTAAAAATCCTTAAAGAATCCCCACATAAAATTGTTCAGGTTTTCACCTAGTTCACCTAAGAATTCATTAATTTTGTACAATGCAGGTCTATCTGTCTTCCATGTTACCGTTCCTTTACAAGGGAATAAATTCTGAACATAAAAGAACATACATACCAAAAGATACTCAAAACATATTGAATCCACTCTTCCTTAAATATTCTTGGTAAGTCCAAAATATGTGTCAAACCCTTCATCTGAAGATGTTTGAATTTGTCCTTTAGCTCTCCATTTTTGCACATTTCTAGGTATTCCTTCTGTATTTTTTCATCTCCTAATTCAACAATGTTTCAATGTATAAATGTCCTTACATCTTCAATCAACAAAAAATGAGGTGGAATTAGGGATAGGCACTAGTTATTTCTACTTCTAAGGCCTTCATTGGATGTAACTTGTGTTCTAGTTCCACTTCCTTAGTTATCTCAATCAATTTCGGTGTAGCAATCCTTGATGCCATAATGATTCAATAAAATCCTACTTTTAAGTTGGAACACACTGAATACCTTCAAGATTAACCACCTCTATGCTAAATAACTTAGTTAGGGTTTCAAATTTGCATTTTGATCCTCTATAAGCATTCAACACATATAAATCACGGAATCGTTCACAATAGGTAATCACACTTTTCTCCTATAAATGCTCTTCAAAATGCAAAGTGAATAATGAATAGATTAACCTATAATCTATTTTCCTGATAGGTTTTCCAATGGCTAGTTTGGTACAAACAATTTAATGGAGTTCACTGATGTCACTCTTTACCGATTACAGCCTCCACCAGTTAATTCCAAAAGTAGCATTGATACATAACTTATTACAAATGATAAAATCAGTGATTCATAAAAAATCAACTCTATATAATTCAAAAACATTAACATCAATGCATCTCACTATAAAAATATATATTACTGCTCATTATTATAAGGGACCGGTAAGATATAACAATGAAATTTAGTCACTAAGAAAAACTTACTTTATTAGTTTGACGATGAATCCCCTGAGCCAAAGGATGGTGGGTTACCTGTGGATGCGTTGACATCTTCTTTTATTTCTTCCTTCTTCACCCATATATTTTTCATCTCATTCCTCATTTCTTCAATATTAACAATATTTTTACCTTTCCTATCTTCATTTCTTGGTGACTGGTTCTGATGACATATAACTAATTCAATGTCTGAAGATGTTAAGTTGATCACCGAAATGTAGAAAGATAATGCAAGATATTAAATCAGTTAATGGATTGTATTGTCATTGATTTCAACTTGATATTATCTAATCAGTTATAATAAAAGTGTCAAAGACTTCAGGGAATCAGAGAGATAAAGATTATGCTTTCAGTAATGCATACAAGAAAAGAATTCACTATGTTACTTCAAACACCGACAACTAGTGGAACCCGACGAACAGAGATAACTAAAAACTAAGTCACAGTGATGCCCAAGCAAAGAAACCAATGAGTAGAATCACAAGCATAACCGACAGCCAGAATCATAGTGTAAATCGACAGAGAAGCCTGAGGAGAATTGGAGTGTTGACCAAAGCTTACAAAGAGTTAAAAAATTGAAAGTTAACTTGAGTTCAGAAATGATAAAATATCTAGCTGACAGAGCTAAATATAGACTTAACTGGTAGTTATCATTGTTTTCGTCAACAAGATAAAGCCAGAGATGAGTAAAAGATTTAAAGTTGTTTTGTCCAGTTGGATAGAAGATCTCTACAAGATAAAACAAGAGCTTTTATTTAAATAAAATTGGCTAAGATTGTGGATCACGCCAAGATCAATAAAATTAAGAACCTAGAAATGGTGACATCGTGTCCATAAAGAGACAAACTTAATTCATTACAAATTAAGGGGATTGAATGAAAAAGAGGATGCTGAAGAGAAACTGATGAAGATAAACTTCATACATTCCTAATCAATGAAGCTAAGGAAAGAGCTAAAGAATTTTGCAGACACTGAGCAACAGAGTATAGAATCACCGAGCAGAACAAAAGTGGAGCAAAGGTATTAAAAGGACATATTGATCAGATTAATTTATGAGATTATAATATATCTAAAAATTTGCAAGTATAAGTTATATATGTTAATAGATCATACTGTTTCAGTTTAACCATTGATTTAGAAAGTCTCTTAACCAAGAAGGATTTAAAGATCCTTTCTATATTGAGATACATCCCAAGGAGTATCAAAAATTTTGATCATGAAGATAGCATGAGATTCCAAATACCATTTGACAAACCAGAAGATTTATGACAAGGAAGGTAGCATAGAAATTCCTGATATCAAGTACAAACTAATCATTTAAATCCTCTAACAAGGTCACACCTAACAGTGTGTTTGTAACCTTTAACAGGGTTGGCTCTTCACCGAGCTCATTTCAGAAGAGTGAAAATTTTGGGTTACCGATCCCAAGTGGTTTTTCCCATAACAGGGTTTCCGTGTTAAAAATCCATGTGTCAATGTGTTTATGAGTCATTACTTTAGTGTTTTTCATTACACATAGCTAATCTAGATTGATCGATAAACTCTAAGTAATTTACTATTTTTTGGTAAATTAACAGACTGCTATTCAGTAAACATACATAATAAGGTTTAACAAATCATTTTGAGCAATAGTAATTTGATAAGTATATTTGAAGGCATTCATCTTATAGGACTGAAGATAACTAGAGACTTAATATTGTGGAACTAAGTTTTTGGGTTGATTAATTGGAATATTTTTGAGGCCACTGATTCAACCCCCCTCTCAGTTATTACTAACAATTGGTATCAGCGCTTGTGTGCTTAGAAAGGGAGTTTAACAACTCAAGCAAAAGATCACAAGATGAAAAGATGAGATGTGCTCAAGTTGAATAAAGATAACTTTGCATCATGGAAAAGAAGAATAAGACTCCACCTATTAGGTATTGGAAATGATGTTACTCAATACCTTGATATTGAATATGTGTTTCCTACAGGACCTCAAACTCTTGAGCAATTAAGAGAAAAGGATGAGAATAATTTTATGATGATAGAAATTACCTCATCACTCTCCGATGCTGAGTTTGAAGATGTCAAAACCTGCACCTCTATAAAGAAAATGTGGGATAAGTTAAAGCTAGTACATAGAGGAGATGCTAATGTAATAAGATCCAAAGAAGAAAGACTAAGAGGGAGGTTTGATGACCTAAGGATGAAAGAAGGAGAAAATATCACTCAGTATAGCTGTAGAATCAAAGAGGTTGTCAATGCTATCTGAGGAGTTGGAGGTGTACTTGAAGAGGAGACAGTGGTAAGTAAAATCTTAAGAACCTTACTACCTGTATATGCTATTAGAGTTTTTTCTATTCAAGAAATGAGAGCAGTTGCAAACAATACAGTTATTCTAGATAGTCTGATTGGTAGAAAGATTTCATTTGAGATGAATAACTTTGATAATAGTGTCTTACCATCTATAGAATCTGCATTCAAATATTCTTTAAAGATAAGTAATTCAAGTCATAGACATGATATTAGAAATGATAGTGAAAGTGATAATGAGGATCAAGGACTTGATGATATTGAAGCACTAATGGCAAGAAGATTTCAGAGAGGCAAAGGTAGATACAAAGGTAAATTACCACTTGTATGTTTCAATTGTAAAGAGGTTGCACACTTTGCTGCAAGATGTCCAAACAGAATAAAAGATGACAAAGGTAATGACAAATCATATGAGAAGAAGTTTGATAGAGGTGATAATAGAGATTAATGAAGCAATTGACAATCTGACATGAGAGATACCTGAGACTACAAGGAAAAAGGGAATAAATCTTGTTACCTAGCTGAGAATAGAGCTGATGACACTAACACTGAATCAAAAGAAGACATTGAGATGGTATTTGTAGCCATGAAGGATGATTCAGACGAAGAAGAAAGGTATGTAGAAACTACAATCATATCTAAAGTTAGTAAGAATGATGTCTGGATCATAGATAGTGGCTGCACTCACCATATGACCGATATAAACAAAAGTTTGAGAATTTTGAATACTATAATGGTGGTTAAGTAAGAATGGGTAATGATACATCTTTTCCAGTTGAAGGTAAAGAAACTATAATGTTGAATAACCGGATCAAATGTGAAAATTCTTGCTGGGTAAAAGGAAAAAATTATAATCAGTTAAGTGTGTCATGTGAGGCCTACATTAGACTATCATACTTTTACAATTTTGTTACTCATGCTTTCAGTAGTTTATGCTTTGACATACTTTGACTATTAGAGACTTTTACGTATTTTGGGATCGATCGAATACTATGTTATATATTCAACACATGATTTTGTAATAAAGGTACATTTGAGATGCTTTATGTTTTGATTCAATTTTTGTTAAGATGATGTCGTATATAATATTTAAGTGTATGAATGTAATATGTTGAATTTGGCTTAGGAAACCAATGCTAGGTTATTTTAGTTCTAATATAGTTATGAGTTATAAGCATGTATATTATTGATGTCACAAATATTTTGTATCATGTTGTTTTGGATCTACTGATGTGTGCATTGAGTGTGCAGGAAAAGTTGACCATGGATCTAAACCGGGGACCCAGTACTGGAACCTATGTAAACATTCGTGCTTTCCAAGGTCATGTCTATATAAAGAGACATGGACCTTGTTGTTTATGTCGTTATTGTTTTCAATTAGGATTGCGCCTATAGCTGGATGCAGAATCTAGCCATCCTGTTGGAACATGGAAACATTCTCCTTGGTGGATGAGAGAATGAATCTCTAGATTCTAGGCTGGTTCCTGTTAAATTTAGGATATCACCTAATGCTAAGTGTGTATGTGGGAAAGAGGTAGAAGGATAATATGAATACTTAGAAAAATCTAAAGGAGGTGATACACCAAACAATTTGTTTGTAACTTTGAATGAATCAACATGAACCACAAAAATACTAATGGATCTCAATGCTCAGACAACATGAAACCACAACAATGATTCTATGTGAGGATTTGGAGTCCTTAGATTTGAAAGGGAAACTAGGTTTCACCAATTTTCAGCAAAGAACTAGGATTCACAAGCAAAGACCTGTGATAACAAGTATCAATATTTGAATATGCAACAAGGAATATAGATTAAAAGAAGGATAAAACTACTTAAAAGCAATAAAATCCACAATATTGCACTTCAAAACAATGAGAAGGAGCCGATGTATCAATATATCAATGCTGTCAAAACTCTGCTACAAAATGCCCTTACAATACATTCACAAGTCTGCAATGTACAAGAACATGTGAAGAAAAGAAGGTCCTCTAAAATGAGGTCAAAATACAATAATATAGGTAACAAATCCCAAAGGGTCAGATGTAGGAAGAAACTCCATCAAATCAGGGCCATAACTATCAGAAACTGAAGTCTAAGTGCTCCAAACACTCCACCAAACCATGCATAACCAAAGTGTAACTCAAAATCTCCCCAAAACTGCTCCAAATCTCCATAAAACATGCATAATCTATGGGGCTTGGATATGAAGATGAATCCCACCAAATCAGGGCCATAACTATTGTAGACTGTGATCAAACTGCTGGAAAAGACTCTCCAACTGATGACAACTGATAAATAGCTCCAAAACCACTCTAAACAAGCCTCAAAATGTTGTAAACATGCCTTAACAACAACAAAACTGAGCAAGAATAGAACCACTGTCATAGAAACGGGTATGGGATAGATAGTCAACTACTGGTCAACCCTAAAAATGTGTAACTCAACTCTAGCTCAAAGCCAACTCCTAGACGAGATAGCCCTCTAGTTTGCACTTATAAAAATTAATAATTATTTTTCTTATAACTGTGACAAATTATTATTATTATCAACAAGTTTGTGCATAAAAGAGAAAACCCCTTAAAGACTAACTAATTATTCATTTATCTAATTATTAATTGATAATATCTCAATATATTCAATTTTAAAACGAATAGTAAACCTCTTTATTTTTAAATTGAATAAAATAGAAATATAATTAATTAATAGTTAATGAAATAAATGAAAGGAAATAATCCTTAAGATAACTTACTTATCTATTTTTAACTGATTATTCTTTAATATATTAAATCTTAAAATGAATAATTAAGCCTTTTTGTTTTAAAATTAGATATATTAGGATATAATCAATTAAAAATAGATAAATAAAATAAAACCTCTTAACCCATTTACTTATTATTAGTAAATATATTTTAATATATTTAATATTTTTAAACAAAAATAGGTTAACTATTCATTTAAAAAATTAGATATACTACAATATATCGACTAATAATAAATAGATGAGTTAATCATTTTAGAAAAAAATAACATTTACTATATTATCTAAACTTAATATAAATTAAAATTATAAAATATGTAACTTAATGAGTATCTTTAATAAAAATGATATTCATTAAATTATGTATTTGGTTATTTTAATTTATATTAAGTTTAAATCATGTATTAAATTTTATTTTTTAAAACTTGTTTTAAACAAAACAAACATTTCCGTAGTTTTTTTTGAATTTATAAATTAATGAATATCATTCACAAATCATATTCATTAATCCATAAATTTTAAAACCTATTGAAATGCTATTCTTATTTAAAAGCTCCTAAGGCTTTGAATATATTTCCTATCCTAAGAGATGCTACACTAAATCCACGACAACTATTGCTATCCCTATCACGTGGATACCAAACTATATGCAAAAACCACTAACGCAAAAAATATCCCACGGGTTACATAGGGTATGAAACCCTAAACATTTCATTTTGTCTCATTTGGTTTTAGAGTTCTGCTGCTCTGCCACTGCTGCCAAGGGTTCGAAGGTTTGAGAAATTTGATCATGTCGCTACTATGAAAACTGCTCTCTCTTGCTGTTGTACATTCCTCTTACGACTTTCATGGTTGCTGCTCTTCTTCTGGGTTTTCTCCATGGCCTTCATGGCTGCTTGCTATAATGTAAGGGATGGTGTTGTTTATTTGTTTTTAAATTCGAAGATTCTGCTACTCTTTTTTCCGCCATGGCTCTAGCTTGGAGTAAGAAATGTGGCTGCTTTCATTTCTTTCCGAGATGCCTCCATGGTCTTCTCTGGCCGCTACTCCTTTGAACTCATGGATAGTCTTTTTCATAAAGGTTTTAAATGAGTTTCTTTGGGATTTACTGCTGCATACCGCCATGAGAGTTTGATTGGAGTCACTCCTCTACATTTTTATAATAGCCATGGCTACTAATGACGGTGTATTGTGACTAGATCTTTTATTGATGACTGTTCCTCCTTGGCTGCGGGTAAGATCCCCATTTTTTCCTCTTTTTATTCAGTTGAGTATATTCTAAGAATGAACAAAATGATATTATACCCATGTGGGTATTTTCTAAAAATGAAAAGTTTGAAAATGAAAAAGAAACTTCATATATTTATATGGGTATTTCCATCTCCTTCTTGTTTTATCTCTACAAAATATATGTTGTTGTTGTGTGCACTTGCATATGTGAATTTCCAGATTTAGAAACATGACTTCTATAAAACCTTGGCATATTTTCCATGCTTATAACAGTGATTGTCTTCTCCATTAATACCATGATATCAAGCTGGCTTTCTTTTATTCTATGACGCTCTGCTACTATCATATACTTGCCATGAAATATCAGTGGGCTTTTGTAATCAGGCAAAGTCTGTAAACTGTGAATTAGTGGTTTCAAATAAACATGTGAGTGAGAGCTTGAATGACAAAAATATGACCTTAAATGATAGAGCCTTTTCTAATCTAAAATTGATTATATCCTAATGATTAGGCATGAATAGATCATAATCATTACCTGTTTCTCGTATCATCACTGTGTGACATGTATCCTCCATATATTGAATATTGTAGCAGCATGTTGCAATTTTGTACTTTATCTTTTGATGGGATGTTGCCCCAATACACCAAATAACTGACTGACACATTGTATCTTGCAACATCCTTGTACATATATACTTACATGCTATACTTTATTCTATTCTGAATCTTCATTTAAACAACAACAATATTTTGATTTCCAACTTTGAACATAACAATGTTACTGATTCTTTCTCAAAAGAATATACTCTTTGTTCAACTCTTGTGTATATATATGCATAAAAATATATCAGTGCTGAAAGTATATTTCCTTTCATTTGATTTTTAAAGAATAAATTCTCTATTTTATCATCTACTATTAATTTTAGATTTTAGTGTTAACTATGCATACTGTGGTGAACTATTCTCTAATATCAACAATGTATGAACTTTATGCATATACTTTTCAGCTTGATTAATGCAATTTATTTCTTTTTTTCATATGCATGTTGCTTTATAACAACATTACTATTGTTACTCCTTTTCTCAAAATATGCATTGTTCTTTGATCATATGGACATCATTATGCATTGTCATTTGATAAGTTTGATGTCACTGTGTTGTCTTTTGTTCTCATTTTGTATACAAAATAGCATTAACATAAAATACTTGTTTGATGCCAACAGTGTATAGGACTTATGTATAGGCATATTATCAACTTGATATAATGTAATTGACACTTTTGTGTATGCATACCAATTTAAAACAACATATGAATTCTTTGTTCTTGATGTATCCTTCCACATTGTTTGATAATGTTGATGCATGTATTACATATGCATAGCTGAAACTTTGATAAACATCAGCATTATCTTATGTGTATAATCCATTTGGTAGAATAACAGTAAGTGACATCCTATGTTTGTTGATGAATAATAAAAAAAATCATCCTTTTAGAAATATTCAGTCAACCTTAACTTGTGCAGTAAGGAAATATAGGGTTACCTCATTGTTTGATTTGCAAATCTGCACTTTGCACTCAATCATTTATTTCAATCTGGAACTTCCATCTCTTAAGACAACCTTTCTTTTCACATGAACCTTCTAGCAGCATGTTGTATTCTTTTGTAGTACTATTTACAGTAAAGTACTCACTTATAGCAACTTTGAACCTCCACCCTTTGGATTGAAAACCTCTAGTAACACTAAATGAATAATTTAGGGGATGAAAGGTTTCATGATGAAAAGTCATGTCCCTTCGACAACCAGTCGTCTGCAACATCATTAATTCAGTTGGGAGGTCTCATACTTATAACATAGGTATGCCCCCTCTACAACCTCCTTAATTAGTCTTCAAGTCTTTGCCTCTCCATTACTTCAATCAGAAAGTTTAATACTTGTAATGATTGTGTGTCTTCTCAACAACCTATTTGGTCTTTGCCTGCACATGAAACAAACAATATTAGCATAAAAAATGATTTTCTCCCAATTTTCTTCTTCTCTTTTGCATCTTTTAATGCTTTATCTGAGTAGGAATATTGCTGTTTTTAGAGTAGTGTAGAGGTATTAGGAATGTCTTCATTGCTCAGTTCTTCTGAACTGACTCCTTCTTCATTCTGTCTTGCAGGTTTGCGAAAGCTGGAGATGCAGGCCATATTTCCAACATGAAGTCAAAGATCACTTCTCCGTACAGGCAATGGAGGCTTTCCCTCTATCCCTTTACTTCTTTATATTTGCAATGTGTTTATTCAAATGTAGTGTTAATAGTTGTCACGGCTTGTGTGGATCTGAATGCATTGTACATACTTTGGAAAAGTGAAATCTGAACATCATCATTGTACCTTTGTAACAATAGCATTTGAATAATATGTCATAAAAAAATGCATTGTCTTTGTACTTATATTTTAGATTTGAATAAAAGTGAACAAATTAATCAATTCTTTATGCATTATGTACCTTACTTTATGCATTTAATCAATTCTTGAAAACTTAGAACAACAACTTGTTCAATCCATAATCAATGCAAAAGTAGTTTTCACTTAGCAATTTAGTATGCAAAATAAATAGGTAACATTTTTGGTGACCTCTCAGGGGTGCTCGCCTACTGCACAAATAGACCAGTTGCCTTTTGTATATCCATTGGGCACAGAGTCTTCAACTTTAGGAAAAACAACTGATCCTTCTCAAACTGAAAAACCAACTGAAAACTGAAAACTGAACCTAGAACTAAAACTTGTGTTGAACAACACTTAGAGAAAGAAAAATTGTTAATGAAAAACACCCTTGACTTCAATATTTTTGTTTGAACCTATGTTTATGATGTGATACAATGAAATTTGTCCATGTATCATATGATGGACATAATTCAGATAATGGTAAATGTTGTCCAAAAATAGGTACAACTAAACCAAAGGCAGAATGAGCTTGAACAATAATCTTAGTGGTATGGTATAGGTGTGGGCATGATGAGTATGATATGGGATAGCAGAAATTATCCATGTCCCATATGATAGGTATGGTGTTTATGCACATATCATGTGATTGATTTTGTTATTTTTGTTCATTCTACCTTTGAAACTGCAAAGCAAACTATCTGGAAAAACAACTTCTCTTTCCACCATGATTACATTATTGAGGTATTAATCATTTATAACTAGGAACCCCAATGGGTTCTTGATTATGCATGGTGTGTATCTTCATGATGTGGTCCCAGTGGGAATATAAGTACTAATTGCTACTAACCAAAGAAAACTAACTATGCACCAATCACTTATTCAAACCAACTAACCTCAAAAGCAACGCTTGAGGTGGATCCCATTTACTGGGATTGCTAACTCTTCTCCTTCAAGTGTAGAAAAATGGAAAGAATTGTGTGGCATGCTTTCTATTATGATGTATGGACCAGCCCACATAGCAACAAATTTTGAATGCCTTCCAGGTCTGCTTTTCAATTCATCCCATTTCAAAACAATATCTCCTAGCTAGAAATTCTTGGGAAATGCCTTCTTATCAAATGATTTATTCATTTGAGCTTGATGAAGCTCAATTTTCTGCAATGCATCCCTCCTTTTCTCCTCTAAATCATTTAGCTGAGCCAACCTTGTTACCATAGGCTCTTCATCAATCATGTCCAAATGATACATAAAATCAAGTGCTAGAAACTCAACCAAAATAGGTAGTCTAGCTTCCTTACCATAAACCAACATGTAAGGAGACATTCCAATTGACCTCTTTGGAGTTATTCTATCAGCCCAAAGTGCTGATTTCAACTTCTCATGCCAAGAATGTTGATTACCTTCTAGGGTCTTTTTAATGATCTGAACTAGGTTCTTGTTAGTGTATTCATCTTGCCCATTACCTTGTGGGTAATAATTTGATGATGTATTTAGGTACACTCCTTTGTTAACAACCTATTAAGTAACCCAATTTCTTTTAAATGCAAGTACATTATCTGAAATGATTGAATATGGTACCCCAAATCTACAAACCAAATCTTCATAGAAATTCAAAACAACAATCTCATTTGCCTCTTTGAGAGTAACTGCTTCTGTCCACTTAGTAAAATAATCAGTAGCTATCAATACCCACTTATGACCTGCACTTGAAGGTGGGTTAATGACACCAATAAAATCAAGACCCCATTTCATAAATGGCTAGTCCACTTGAATATGTTGTAAAGGCAGCGCTGCTAATTTTTCTTTTCCTGCAAATATTGCACATTGTTTCCATTTCCTTACCTAGGCATGTGAGTCTTTAAACACACTTGGCCAATAATAGCCCACTTTCATCACTTTAAGAGATGTAGCTCTTGGTGAGAAATGACCTCTAGCTAGCCCTTCATGGAATTCATGCAGAATGTGATCAACCTGATATGATTTAATGCATCTTAATAGAACACCTTGCAAATCCTTTCTAAACAAAATATTATTCATCAAACAATAAGGAATAGATTGTAATCTGAAATACTCCATTTTGATCTTTCCAAACCTTCAGGACAACATCCTGTTTGCAAGAAGATAACCATATCATCTACCTAATCATTCTAAAATTTTGGGACATCAAGTTGTTCATCATCTTCCAAATCCAAAACAAATTCAGAGTCATTTTTTGGAGTGTTATCTCCATTTTCAGCAAGCTATTCACATAAACCCTTGGCTCTTATCAACTTGGTAACTTTGATTTTAATATTGTACTCTATTGCCTTGGTAATCTAGCCAACTCTCTTGGTATTGAAATCTTTATTCAGTAAGAAATCCTTAACAGAAGGATGTGCCACCATCAAATTGATTTTATTGTTAGAAAACATATGTCTGAATTTCTTTAAACTTCTTATTACAACAAGTATGTGCTTTTCAACAAATGAGTAATTTAGCTCATAATATTTAATTCCTTGACTGAAAAAAGCTACTGGTTGCTCAAGACCTTCATCATTTTTCTGAACTAACATGGAAACAATGCTATCAATATTTCCATAAGCATATAAAATGAAATCCTTTGAGAAATCAGGATTTAACAAAGTAGGAGCAGCAGCTAATGCTTCTTTAATTAATTCAAAACTACGCTTGCCTTATTTTTTCCAGTTGAAAACCATATTCTTCTTAAGCATGGTTGTTAATGGCATCAATAATTCAGCAATGTCTAGAATAAATCTTCTTACAAAATTATTCTTCCTAAGAAACTTTGAAGACCCTTTTTATGAGTAGAAAGTGGTAAGGCAAGAATAGCACTTACTCTTTCAGGTTCAATGGTGATACCCTCTTTTGAAACAATAAACCCCAACAGTTTTCCTTTGTGGATAGAAAATACACATTTCTTGGGATTTAAAGATATGTCATATTCCCTGCATCTCTCAAAGATAATTCTCAAATGTTTAAAGTGATCTGCTACATTCTTTGAGAACACAGTAATATCATCAAGATAGACAAGTACAAACCTGTACATTAAGTTTATGAAGGCTTTTTCCATAGCCTTCTAAAAGGTTTCTCCTACATGTGATAAACCAAATGGCATCTTTTGATAAGCCATGGTCCCCCATTTAGTAGTAAATTCTATCTTAAATCTATCTTCTTCTTTTACCAAAATCTGGTTATAACCAGAGAAACCGTCAAGTAGTGAGAACCGTTCTGATCCTGAAACAACTTGCAAGATCTACTCCATAGAAGGAAAAGGATGTCTATCCTTTAATGAAGCCATATTTATATCACAAAAATCAACACATAATCTGATTTCTCCATTTTTCTTTCTAAATGGAACTAAATTGGATACCCAAGAAGTATGTTTAATTGGGAATATAATACTACTCTCAATCGGTTTATTCAATTCTTTGATCATAAGGGGTTCTAATTTAGGGTTGACAGGCCTTTGTTTTTGCCTAACTGGTTTAGCCCCTCGTTCTAGCTCAATAGCATGCTGGGAAATACTAGGATCAAATCCTTTCAGATCTGAATAATTCCAAGTAATAATATCCT
Organism: Thuja plicata; assembly: GCA_018584345.1. Classification (NCBI taxonomy): domain Eukaryota; kingdom Viridiplantae; phylum Streptophyta; class Pinopsida; order Cupressales; family Cupressaceae; genus Thuja; species Thuja plicata. The sequence continues at coordinate 6,484,099 of MU227527.1, read as the reverse complement.
AAAACTCATTGCATAAATTGATGAAGATTTGACGTTCTTTAGGGGTACATACCTTGCCAAGTTTCAACATTTTATCCTTTGCAACAACAATTTCTTCTTAATGTTTGTCCTTGATCTGAAAGCTAGAATTATCCTTTTTAATCTCATCATTAGTACCAGACATTGATTCCAAGGTCACAAGACCTTTGGGCAACTTGTTTTTCCTTAACTAGATGATCTAATCTTCATACTAGTTCTGCCATTTCTGTTGGTTTGGCTATGCAAAATCAGCCTCTTCTCTTAAAAAATTAACAATATGCTGATCAAAATCAAAAACCTACCAACTATCAGCATTATTAGGTACAACAGACCTAACAATTAATTTTACATGGTTCAACCCCTTATTATTGTTGATTTCAATTGAAATATCATACTGTACACCAACTACAGCAAGTCTATCAGCATGCTTGTTCTGATTTCTAGGTACAGATTGTAAGTTAAAAGCTTCCAAACCTTCAATTAGATCCCACAAAACATGCTTATAACTTTTCAACAAATCTTTCTTGGTTGCATGTATATTCCTAACTTGATTCACAATCAGTTCTGAATCACCAAAGACTTGCAAATAGCTAAGACCTCTTTTAATGACCCACTTTAATCCACACACAAGTGCTTCATATTCAGAAATGTTTTTAGTACAGCTGAAAGTAAATCTGAAAGAAGAATAATACCTCTGATTTGTCGGTGAAATTAGCATACAACCTCCTCCAGCACCTATTTTTCTATGTGAACCATAAAAAAATAACTTCCAAACAACATTAGACTGTTGTTTTCAATTAAAATCTGCACTTTGTTGAACATTTGGTAAAAAATTAGAAGTTTCATGGATGACATAGTTGCCCAAACTTGGCTCCTCAATGTGTTCATCTATAATTCCAACATTTCATGTGGCCCACTCATCTAACAAAATATCAGGAAACTGATCTATTTGTGTTTTAGACTCACGAATAGTAGAAATGTCCTCCTGATCAAATAATACAGTTGTTGATTCATTTCTAGTACTAGCAATATGTTGTTCAATACATAATTTTCCAATAGGCTCTGAAGGAATAGTAACTTTAGTGCCATACCTAGTGTGGAAAAGCATGTGAGACCAGTCTGCAGATAAATAGCCTCCTATTTTAGCAGTGAAATCTCTTGATAGGCAAATGGTGAAATTGGGAGGTAAATCAATGATATAAACATCCATGGGTACTGAAAAACTAGGACATGCATGTAATTTCAAGTCTAAATTTATTATAACTCCCACAGTTGCAACTGTTCTCCCATCTAACTAGACTACCCCCTTTTCAAATGGTTCACATTTAAGGCCTAGCTGATCTACAATATTCTTTGGCATAACTGAGCTAGTGGCACCAGAATCAATCATACAATTATGAACTAGGTGCTGTCCTATAATAACTATAACATAAAATGGTGGAGGTTTCACCAATTTAGATGATTGTTGGGTTGTACTTGTATTTGCAGCTACTAGAACCTTAGGGCTTTGTTGAGACAAGACATCATTAGATAATGACAATGTTTGTAATGCCTCTTGTAACATATCCTTTTCGCCTGGGAGTGCCAAAACATCCCACATGGACAAAGGAATGTGTGTCTTCTTTAAATGACCAACAATATTAAAATTCTAAACACTAACCTTTTGCTACTATTTTAAAACAGCTTGATCTTTTGCTGGTTGTGACTGCTGATCTGAGATTTTTTGAGCTTTCCCTTGCTGTTGTATTTTAACAACAGGTTTTTGTACTTTATCAACTTATTGTTGATCAATTGCAGCTTTAGTTTTTGACCTGGTTCCTACTGCTACAGGTCTCCAAACTTGATTTGGGTCAAAATTTGCTGCCAAATATCTTTTTTCATTGTTAAAATTAACCAAAAAAATATAAGGATTACCTTGTTGTTGTGGTGGATCACAATGTACCTCTGGTTGTCCTTTTAAAACATATTGTCTTCTAGCCTCAAGTGCATGTGGACAATTAAGCCAATAATGCCCATCATTGCATGTATTACACCATTCTAACTCTTGGTAATTATTGTTTTGAAGAACAACTACAACCTCCTGAGAAGTACTAGGAGTTGCATAGTTATATGATCGACCAACTCTTTGACCATAATTCCTTTACTGCCCTTGAGCCTGCCTTGGCTGATTTGAGCTAGAATCTTGATTTGTTTATCTATTTTGCTAATAAGAAGTTTGAGGAGGTTTGTTGTATTGGCCTTGCTGCCTCTTCAAATTCATTATCTCGTCACCATAGCTTTGCAATGTTCTCATCATGCTGTCACTTGTATCCTTCAACTCCATAGTCTGCTCCTTTATCTCTCTAATAGGAGTTGTAGCAACATATTCCTCTACTACAACTTGCATATTAAGTGCTGGAACTGGTGGAATAACAGCTAAAGGTGGTAAAATAGTAGGTACCACTAGCTGAATTTCTACACAATAAGGCATTGGAGGCCTTGGAGGTCACTTGCTAGCTTGTATCAAGCTATTCTCAGCTCTCACAACAATATCATATGCATTTGGTAAAGTATGCCCTCCCATAGACTGTATCATCAATGAAATGTCACTGTTAAAAGATTTTAGGTAAAACATAAATGCATAGTCATTAGAAGGTTTGACAGATGCTGGAATTCTATCCCAAGTTCACTGAAAATGAAAATTGAAATATGAAATATGCTCATTAACACTTCTTTTAATGGTATTCAACTGTTCAACTAATGAAAAATTATTTGATTTATCGTCAAATTTATTGATCAAGATGGTTACTAAGTCATCCCATGTGGCAACGAAATTCACTACTAAACTTTGAAACCAAATTAAGGCTTTACCTCTAAGAGAAGCTGTTAATAATTTAAGTGCTACATCATCATGTGTGACTTGATGTAATCCACAAAGAGTAGCAACATCTTTAATATGCTCTATTGTTGAAATATGACCCTCACCATTGAAATACATCAAACCTTTTAGTGCTGCTGGTGGAATATCATGATGAGAAATAATTTGTAATGGGCCGCTAGCATCAAAAGCCATGAATGGCAAATTCTGAGCCATCTGTACTAGTGGCACTTGCTATTGAATTACAAGAGGTACAATGAACTTGTTAGATTGAGTTACCTTTCTTTGATATGTTTTCAATCCTGGGGTAGCAGTACCACTTGTGGATGCTATAGCAGTGAAAGGATCCTTTTATCTTTCTTCAAGAACATGTAATTTTGATCCAAAATTATCAAGCACGCTTAAATCTTTAGGAAAATTGAAATCTTCAATAATTACCTCATGCCTTTCAGAAATGGCAACTTGATCTTCAAAGATAGGAATTTTGAATAATGAAAAATTAGACTCCCTGAGAAAAGAGGATGATTCTCCTGTAGCTTTAGATGCTCTGCTTCTTCCTATTGATCTGCTACCTCTTCTGTTGGGCTGAAGCTCTTGATAAATAAACCCTTCATTGTTTTCTCTTGTAGGACTCCTTCTCATTAAGATAAATCTGCTATCGGATCTGCAATAAACTTTCAGAATAGAGTCACCAAGTGCTGGTAAATACCTTCAAAAAGGTAAAAATATTGTTTCTCACACCAATACCAATAATAAGAAATAATTATTTGGAAGAACTACGATGCAGTTCAGGTCCCACTAGGCGTGTCAAAAATTGTTGGCAATCAAGATTGCGCCTATACCTAGATGCATAATCTAGCCATCCTGTTGGAACATAGAAACATTCTCCTTGGTGGATGAGAGAATGAATCTTTAGATTCTAGGCCGATTCCTATTAAATTTGGGATATCACCTAATGCTAAGTGTGTATGTGGGAAAGAGGTAGAAGGATAATATGAATACCTAGAAAAAACTAAAGGAGGTGATACACCAAACAATTTGTTTGTAAATTTGAATGAATCAACATGAACCACAAAAATACTAATGGATCTCAATGCTCAGACAACATGAAACCACACCAATGATTCTATGTGAGGATTTGGAGTCCTTAGCTTTGAAAGGGAAACTAGGTTTCACCAATTTTTAGCAAAGAACTAGGATTCACAAGAAAAGACCTGTTATAACAAGTATCAATATTTGAATATGCAGCAAGGAATATAGCTTAAAAGAAGGATAACACTACTTAAAAGAAAGAAAATCCGCAATATTGCACTTCAAACTAATGAGAAGGAACCGTTGTATCAATATATCAATGTTGTCAAAAATCTGCTACAAAATGCCCTTACAATACATTCACAAGTCTGCAATGTGCAAGAACATGTGAAGAAAAGAAGGTCCTCCAAAATGAGGTCAAAATACAATAATATAGGTAACAGATCCCAAAGGGTCGGATGCAGGAAGAAACTCCATCAAATAAGGGCCATAACTATCAGAAACTGAAGTCTAAGTGCTCCGACAACTCCACTAAACCATGCATAACCAAAGTGTAACTCAAAATCTCCCCAAAACTGCTCCAAATCTCCATAAAACATGCAGAATCTGTGGGGTTCAGATATGAAGATGAATCCCACCAAATCATGACCATAACTATTGTAGACTATGATCAAACTACTGGAAAAAACTCTCCAATTGATGACAATTGATAAATAGCTCCAAAACCACTCTAAACAAGCGTCAAAATGTTGTAAACAAGCCTTAACAACAACAAAACTGAGCAAGAACATAACCACTCTCGTAGAAACGGGTATGGGATAGATAGTCAACTGCTGGTCAACCCTAAAAATGTGTAACTCAACCCTAGCTCAAAGCCAACTCCTAGACGAGATAGCCCTCTAGTTTGCACTTAGACTAATTAATAATTATTTGTCTTATAATTATGACAAATTATTATTATTATCAAGAAGTTTGTGCATAAAAGAGAAAACCTCTTAAAGACTAACTAATTATTTATTTATCTAATTATTAATTGATAATATCTCAATATATTCAATTTTAAAATAAATAGTAAAAATATTTATTTTTAAATTGAATATATAGAAATATAATTAACTAATAGTTAACGAAATAAATGAAAGGAAACAATCCTTAAGATAACTTATTTATCTATTTTTAACTGATTGTTGTTTAACATATTAAATCTTAAAATGAATAATTAAGCCCTTTTGTTTTAAAATTAGATATATTAGGATATAATCAATTAAAAATAGATAAATAAAATAAAACCTCTTAACCCATTTACTTATTATTAGTCATTATATTTAATATTTTAAAACAAAAATAGGTTAACTATTCATTTAAAAAATTAGATATACTACAATATATCGACTAATAATAAATAGATGAGTTAATCATTTTAGAAAAAATAACATTTACTATATTATCTAAACTTAATATAAATTAAAATTACAAAATATGTAACTTAATGAGTACCTTTAATAAAAATGATATTCATTAAATTATGTATTTGATTACTTTAATTTATATTAAGTTTAAATCATGTATTAAATTTTATTTTTTAAAACTTGTTTTAAACAAAACAAACATTTCCATAGTTTTTTAAAAATTTAAAAATTAATGAATATCATTCACAAATCATATTCATTAATCCATAAATTTTAAAACCTATTGAAATTCTATTCTTATTTAAAAACTCCTAAGGCTTTGAATATATTTCCTATCCTAAGAGATGCTACACTAAATCCATGGCAACTATTGCTATCCCTATCACGTGGATTCCAAACTATATGCAATAACCACTAATGCAAAAAATATCCTATGGGTTACATAGGGTATGAAACCCTAAACATTTCATTTGGTCTCATTTGGTTTTAGAGTTCTGTTTCTCTGCCACTGCTGCCAAGGGTTCGAAGGTTTGAGAAATTTGATCATGTTGCTGCTATGAAAACTGCTCTCTCTTGCTACTGTGCATTACTCTTAAGGATTTCATGGCTGGTGCTCTTCTTCTGGGTTCTCTCCATGGCCTTCATGGCTGCTTGCTATAATGTAAGGGATGGTGTTGTGTATTTGTTTTTAAATTCGAAGAGTCTACTGCTCTTTGTCCACCATGGCTCTAGCTTGGAGTAAAAAATGTGGCTGCTTTCATTTCTTTTTGGGCTGCCTCCATGGTCTTCTCTGGCCGCTACTCCTTTGAACTCATGGATAGTCTTTTTCATAAAGGTTTTAAATGAATTTCTTTGGGATTTACTTCTGCTTACCGCCATGAGGGTTTGACTAGAGTCACTCATCTGCATTTTTATAACAGCCACGGCTACTAATGATGGTGTATTGTGACTGGATCTTTTATTGATGACTGCTCCTCCTTGGCTGTGGGTAAGATCTCCATTTTTTCCTCTTTTTATTCAGCTGAGTATATTCTGAGAATGAACAAAATAATATTATACCCATGTGGGTATTTTCTGAAAATGAAAAGTTTGAAAATGAAAAAGAAAATTCATATATTTATATGGGTATTTCCATCTCCTTCTTGTTTTATCTCTACAGAATATATGTTGTTGTTGTGTGCACTTGCATATGTGAATTTCCAGATTTAGAAACATGACTTCTGTAAAACCTTGGCATATTTTCCATACTTATAACAGTGAGTTTCTTCTGCATTAAGAACATGATGTCAAGCTGGCTTTCTTTTCTTCTATGATGCTCTTCTACTATCATATACTTGCCATGAAATATCAGTGGGCTTTTGTAATCAGGAAAACTCTGTAAACTGTGAATTAGTGGTTTCAAATAAACATGTGAGTGAGAGCTTGAACGACAAAAATATGACCTTAAATGATAGAGCATTTTATTCTCTAAAATTGATTATATCCTAATGATTAGGCATGAATAGATCATAATCATTCCCTGTTCCTCGTATCATCACGGTGTGACATGTATCCTCCATATATAGAATATTGTAGCAGCATGTTGCAATTCTGTACTTTATCATTTGATGGGATGCTTCCCCAATACATGAAATAACTGACTGATACATTGTATCTTGCAACATCCTTGTACATATCTACTTACATGCTATACTTTATTCTATTATGAATCTTCATTTAAACAATAGTAATTTTTTGATTTTCAGCTTTGAACATAACAATGTTACTGATTCTTTCTCAAAAGAATATACTCTTTGTTCAACTCTTGTGTATATATATGCATAAAAAGTTATTAGTGCTGAAAGTATATTTCCTTTCATTTGATTTGTAAAGAAGAAATTCTCTATTTTATCATCTACTCTTAATTTCAGACAGTAGTGTTAACTATGCATACTGGGGTGAACTATTCTCCAATATCAACAATGTATGAACTTTATGCATATACTTTTCAGCTTGATTAATGCAATTTATTTCTTTTTTGCATATGCATGTTGCTTTATAAAAATATTACTATTGTTACTTCTTTTCTCAAAATATGCATTGTTCTTTGATCATATGGACATCATTATGCATTGTCATTTGATAAGTTTGACGTCACTGTGTTGTCTTTTCTTCTCATTTAGTATACAAAACAACATTAAGATAAAATACTTGTTTGATGCCAATAGTGTATAGGACTTATGTATATGCATATTCTCAACTTGATATAATGTAATTGAAAATTTTGTGAATGCATACCAATTTAAAACAACATATGAATTCTCTGTTCTTGATGTATCCTTGCACACTATTTGATAATGTTGATGCATGTATTACATATGCATAGCTGAAACTTTGATAAACATCAGCACTATCTTATGTGTATAATCCATTTGGTATCATAATAGTAAGTGACATCCTATGTTTGTTGATGAATAATAAAAAAAATCATCATTTTAACAACATTCAGTCAACCTTAACCTGTGCAGTAATACCTCATTGTTTGATTTGCAAATCTGCACTTTGCACTCAATCATTTATTTCAATCTGGAACTTCCATCTCTTAAGACAACCTTTCTTTTCACATGAACCTTCTAGAAACATGTTGTATTCTTTTGTAGTACTATTTAGAGTAATGTAATCACTTATAGCAACTTTGAACCTCCACCCTCTGGATTGAAAACCTCTAGTAACAATGAATGAATAATTTAGGGGTTGAAAGGTTTCGTGACGAAAAGTCATGTCCCTTCAACAACCAGTCTTCTACAGCATCATTAATTCAATCAAAAGGTCCCATACTTATAACATAGGTATGCCCCCTCTGCAACCTCCTTAATTAGTCTTCAAGTCTTCACCTCTCTATTACTTCAGTTAGAAATTTTCACACTTGTAATGACTGTGTGTCCTCTCAACAACCTACTTGTTCTTCGCCTACACATGAAACAAACAATATTAGCTTAAAAAATGATTTTCTCCCTGTTTCTTCTTCTCCTTTGCATCTTTTAATGCTTTGTCTGAGTAAGCATATTGCTATTTTTAGAGTAATGTAGAGGTATTAGGAATGTCTTCATTGCTCATTTCTTCTGAACTGACTCCTTCTTCATTCTATCTTGCAAGTTTGCGAAAGATGGAGATGCAAGCTAGATTTCCAACACGAAGTCAAAGATCGTTTCTCCGTACACGCAATGGAGGCTTTCCCTCTATCCCTTTACTTCTTTATATTTTTAATATGTTTACTCAGATGTAGTGTTAATAGTTGTCACGACTTGTGTGGATCTGAATGCATTGTACATACTTTGTAAAATTGAAATCTGAACATCATCATTGTACCTTTGTAACAATAGCATTGGAATAATATGTCATGAAAAAATGTATTGTCTTTGTACTTATATTTCAGATTTGAATAAAAGTGAACAGATTAATCAATTCTTTATGCATTATGTACCTTACTTTCTGCATTTAATCAATTCTTGAAAACTTATAACAACTTGTTCAATCCATAATCAATGCAAAAGTAGTTTTCACTTAGCAATTTAGTATGCAAACTAAATAGGTAACAACTATTTCATAAATGTGGTTTGCATGTGTGTAATTAGATTAGTAAATATTCATGTGTTTGAGTCATGTCATTTGTTTTAATTTAATGTACCAAATTTGGCAATTGTTGTAATTTAATATTGACATGGCTAGTAAGGGGAAGCAGGGTTAGTTGTGGGGTCAACTAAGGTTACCTAGGAGTAGTACCCAAGCTTACCCTAGGGTTGGGAGTTTCTAGAAAGTCTTCTTGACTTAGAAATCCGTAGGTTAACTTTAGGGTTAGTTTTGGAAGGTCTTTTGGACTCCCAGGGGGTAATCGGGGTCAGTTTTAGTTACCCAACATGGTACCCTATGGGTTAGGGGTAATTTTCTATCATTAATGAGCCTCTAAACTCATTTATTGCTCCTTTAAAGTGTCATTGAAGAGGAGTATAACTTTGGTTGATTTTATGAAATCCCATAGCTTAATCACTCTCAACAAATTAATTAAATAGATTTCTTTTGTTGGTGTTCTTGGGTAAAAATTTTATTACATTTTTTTTTTGTAAAAAGGAATTCTGGAAATTTCCTCAAAATATAAAAAATGTTTAGAATTAAATTATTTTTCCACTATGTTGTTGGGGATGAAAAACAAAATGTTATGTGTAATTAAATTATTAAAATAATGTGTGCTGATACCCCCTGTTTGGGGGGATACATGTTGGAAACAATTATTTAATTGTGTGTTGTCCTTGATGTTACACAAATGTCATATCAGTCATTAGACAGAGTCTACCGAGTTCAGAATGTCATATCAGTCATTAGACAGAGTCTACCGAGCTAAGAATGTTCAGCAAAGTAGTTTACCGAGTCTACCGAGTTTAGACGGTAAGAGAAGCAATTTACAGAGTCTACCGAGCACTCCAGAATACTATATCGAGAAGTTAGTTACTACCGGGCTCACTCGGTCAACAAACGAAATTCAGTGCTTACCGATTTCAGTCGGTCATCAAAGTATATATGAAGGAAAGTCAGTCTTTACCGAGTTCGCAGTACTTACCGAGTTCAGTCGGTTACCAAAGGATTTAGCAGAATCTGCAGTATTCACCGAGTATCAGTTGAAT
>MU227527.1:6440965-6453741 GCA_018584345.1 Thuja plicata | reverse complement strand
AGATTTGGTGCATCACCTCAAGTTTTCCTTTTAGTTTTTCCTATTTTTTCAGTACTCCAAGTTCATTCAAGAAAAATATTTCTTATCTCTTTTCCCAGCCAAGTTTTTTACCATTTTACAAAAGCTTTAGGTGAAGTATCATATAGGAACCAGCCTAGAACCCAGATATTCACTCCAATTTTGGGAAACCCACTACCCAGGAGTGTTTCCATGTTTCTCCAAAAGGTTATGTTTTTTTATGAGCTTAATAGTGTGCAGTTTTGAGAGATAACAGTACCATATACCCCTCCAGCATAGACTCAATAGTCCTCTAGGGGTGGCTACAGTGGTTCATCTAGGACCAGGGATCTCAGTATTCTAGGCCTCCTAGTGTTTAGGTTCAATTACAGGGGCCATGTTACACTTGTGGTTCCATGGGGCACTTAGCTAGAGAGAGCCCATAGGGTGGTAGTCAGCGTGCAGCTATTTTAGAACTGACAGTTGGGGACAGGGGGAAGTCCCACATGGTTTTTGCAGCAGTGGACAACTGCCAGGAAGATCACCAAGCTACCTTTATTAAGGCCTCAGGTATGATCAGAGGTAGTGATGTTACTATTCTATTTGATACTGGATCCACTGACTCCTTTGTTTCTCCATCGGTTGTGGAGCGTTGTGGGCTAGTGGCAGCTAGACAAGAGGTTAGATGGGAAGTAGAGTTAGCTTTAGGAGCTAGAGTTTTTGTGACCTCGATGGTTAAGGATTGTCTGATCTAGATTGGTGGCATGACCACCATAGCTGATCTCAGAGTCACTCCCCTTGGATCTTATGACCTAGTTCTTGGCATGGATTGGCTTAGTGCCCATAGAGCCAAGCTAAATTTTTGTAAGAAGAGGATAAAATATTTGGATGATGATGGTATGGATATAGTTATTACTGGGGTTCATAGGCCTATATTCCTCCATGTGATTTCTTGCATGCAGCTTAAGTGATGCATGTGGAAGGGATGCCAGTTGTATGCCATCACCATTAGTGATAGGGAAGAAGAGACAGAGAAGGAAACTTCTCTTCATGACTTCCCCATTCTCCAAGAGTTTGCAGATGTGTTTCCATCAGAGCTACCTAATATGCCTCATTGTAGGGTAGTAGAATTTCACATTGATCTCATACCAAGAGTTGAGCCAGTTTCCAAAGCACCTTATAGGATGACCACTAATGAGCTTAATGAGCTCAAGATACAACTTGAGGAACTATTAGAGAAAGGACACATATGTCCTAGTGTTTCTCCTTGGGGTGCACCAGTTATCTTTGTAAAGAAGAAATATGGATCGCTTAGGTTGTGCATGGATTACCAACAGTTGAACAAAGTTACCATCAAGAATCGGTATCCACTTCCTAGCATCGATGACTTGTTTGATCAGTTGCAGGGTGCCCGAATCTTCTCAAAGATAGACCTCAAATTGGGTTACCATCATTTGAGGATCATGGATAGTGATATTCACAAGACCACATTCCACACTAGATATGGCCACTATGAGTTCACTGTGGTTCCATTCGGTCTTACAAATGCTCCAGCTATGTTCACGAGTCTTATGAACGGGGTATTTTGTACCTTCCTTGACAATTTTTTAGTTATGTCTCTCAATGATATATTGATATATTCCAAAGATGAGAAAGAGCATGAGGAACATTTAAGGCAAGTGTTGCAGTGTCTTAGAGACAACCAATTATATGGCAGCTTGTCAAAGTGTGCCTTCTTTAGATCAGAGGTTAAGTAGCTTGGCCATGTTATTTTAGGTGATGGGATCTTAGTAGACCCATCAAAGATTGATGCCATTCTGGATTGGCCAGCACCTACCACTCTGACCAAGGTTAGGAGTTTCATGGGTTTAGCTGGTTACTACAAACGATTTGTTAATGGTTTCTCTTAGGTAGCACACCCCATTACTTCTCTTTAGAGAAAGGGAAAGAAGTTTGAGTTGACTGAGAAGTGTGATAGGGATTTTTGGGAGCTCAAGAGAGCACTTACCAGTGCACCCATTCTAGCTATACTAGAGCCTTCAATAGATTTTATGGTTTGCACAAATGCTTCTTTGGATGGTTTAGGGGTAGTCCTTATGCAAGGTGGGCGAGCTATAGCCTACGAGTCTAGGAAACTAAAGACTCATGAGCTCAACTACCCTAGCCATGACCTTGATCTTGTAGTAGTGGTGCATGCTTTAGTCAGATGATGACATTTTCTCTTAGGACATTGGTTCAAACTTCACTCAGACCATCAGAGTCTTCAGTACATCTTCACTCAGCCAAACCTTAATGCTAGGCAGAGGAGATGGATGGATTTCTAATGTGAATATGATTTTGATGTCAATTACATCAAAGGGAAAGAGAATGTGGTTACAAATTCCTTGAGTAGGAGATGACATGAGCTTTCTTCTATGTTTACTAGCATGGATTTGAGAGATCACATCCTTCATCACCTGCATAAGGATGAGATGTGCGTAGAGGTTTTTGAGTTGATTTGATCTCTGAGACCCCTTGAGAGGAAGTTTTCAGAGTATGCCTTGGAGTCTGATGGACTATTATGTCATAGAGGACATATCTATATACCTTCTTCCGGAGGATTGCATGAGTTTGTGATGCTTGAGGCTCATAGGGCCCCTTATGCAGTGCATCTCGGAGTTAAGAAGATGCATGCCGACTTGAGGAAACTATATCATTGGCCAGGCATGAGATTACAAATTTCAGAAATGGTAGCTATATTCCTAGAGTGATAGAGGGTGAAGGAGGAACACCGTCATCCAGGTGGTCTCCTTCAACCTCATGAGATACCATTGTGGAAATGGGACACCATATCTATGGATTTCATAGTAGGTCTTCTTATGTCTTCTCATTGTCATGATGCCATCATGGTGACAGTCGAGAAGTTGACTAAGGTGGCTTACTTTTCACCTATGCATACTACCTTTACCACACCAATAGTGGCACAAGTGTTCTTGTGAAATATAGTTAGACTTCATGGAATACCTCATAAGATCATCTCAGATAGAGATTCTCTCTTCACTTCATCCTTTTGGAGAGAACTTTAGGTAGCTATGGGTACTAGAATCAACTTTAGTATAGCTTATCATCTTGAGACAGATGGTCAGACCGAAAGGGTCAATTAGGTACTAGAGGACATGCTTTGCATGTATGTCATGGACCATCAGACTCGGTGGGAAGAATGCCTACACTTAGTGGAGTTTTCCTATAACATCAGGCACCAAACTTCCTTGGGTATGCCTCCCTACCAAGCTCTTTATGGTAGGCCATGCATGACCCCACTCAGTTGGGATAGGATTGAGGATAGAGTTTCCATTGGTCCTAAGCTAGTCAGGGATATGGAGCAGCAGGTGACTTTGATTAGGCAATGACTTGACAAAGCTCAAGATAGGAAAATAAGTATGCAGATGCGAAGAGGATTGATTGAGCCTATCTAGTTGGAGATAGAGTATTCTTGAGAGTGTGACTGCATAAGAGTCCAATCCATTTTGAAAAGGGCTCTAAGCTAGCACCTCATTTTGTTGGACCTTTTGAGATCCTTGAGAGGATAGGTCTAGTGGCTTACCATTTAGCGTTGCCACCTAGCCTGTCATGCATCCATGATGTGTTTCATGTTTCAATTCTAAGGAAGTATATATATGACGAGTCTCATGTGATAGATTGGGATGCCTTGCAGGTGGAGTTAGACAGACAGATGGCATTGGAGCCAATTCGTATATTGGCTTGACAGTCTTTGGGTCTTCGAAGTTGAGAGCTGGACCAAGTTAGGGTCCAGTGGGATTTCTATGATGAGTTTACAACCTCTTGGGAGGACACAACATAGATGAGAGCACAATACGCTCACCTCTTCAATGAACTCCAAGAGGAAGTTTATGCCTAGAGGGGGTGGATGTGAGGCCTACATTAGACTGTCATAGTTTTACGATTTTGTTACTCATGCTTTCAGTAGTTTATTCTTTGACATACTTTGACTATTAGAGACGTTTACATATTCTAGGATTGATGGAATCCTATTTTATATGTTCAACACCTGATTTTGTAATTAGGGTACATTTGAGATGCTTTATGTTTTGATTCAGTTTCTGTTATGATGATGTCATATATAAGATTTAAGTGTATGAATGTAATATGATGAATTTGGTTTAGGAAACCAATGATAGTTTATTTAAGTTCTAATACAATTATGAGTTATAAGCATGTATATTATTGATGTCATGAATGTTTTGTATCATGTTGTTTTGGATCTACTGATGTGTGCATTGAGTGTGCAGGAAAAGTTGACCATGGATCTAAACCGGGGACCTAATACTGGAACCTATGTAAACATTCATGCTTTCCAAGGTCTTGTCTATATAAAGAGACATGGACCTCATTGGTTATGTGGTTATTTCTTAAACGTGGTTTGCATGTGTGTAATTAGATTAGTAAATGTTCATGTGTTTGAGTCATGTCATTTGTTTTAATTTAATGTGCCAAATTTGGCAATTGTTGTAATTTAATGTTGACATGGCTAGTAAGGGGAACTATGGTTAGTTATGGGGTCAACTAAGGTTACCTAGGAGTAGTACCCAAGTTTACCCTAGGGTTGGAAGTTTCTAGAAAGTCTTCTTGACTTAGAAATCCGTAGGTTAACTTCAGGGTTAGTTTTGGAGGGTCTTTTGGGCTCCCAGGGGGTAACCAGGGTCACTTTTAGTTACCCAACTTGGTACCCTATGGGTTATGGGTCATTTTATATCTTTAATGAGCCTTTAAACTCATTTATTTCTCCCTTAAAGTGTCATTTTCAGACTTGAGCGAATTTTGAAGAGGAGTGTAACTTTGGTTAACCTTACTCTATATTCTACCCAAGTTTCATTTGACTCCACCCAAGGAGAGTTTAGGCATGTGGGTAGTTAAGGGATGGTTAGAGTTACCTCACCTTTGGGTTAAGCCTTTTTCTTGTTGGAGTTTTTCCTATTTAGGGGAGGAGTTAGGATGAGTTGAGTGTCCACCCACTCTCTACCCTTAGAGACAGAATCTAGTTTGAAGGAGGTTTTGGAGAAGGAGCTTAGGAAGGATAGCTCAAAACCATTTCTCTTCTCACCTTAGCTTTGGAATAAGGTTGGATCTCTTTAAGTAAATTGTTTTTGTTCATAGGTGTTCTTGAGCTCAAAACTCCATTAATGGAGTCCTATGTGTTTTGAAGCTTTATTTTTCAAAATTGAAATTTTATGTGTGGTTTCATAATGTCTTTTTTTTGTGATTGGATTTTGAATGGGTCTTCAAGGCACACTCACCCTTGGGAGGGTAGAGTAACCTTGAAGGGGTAGATGGAAATGATTCCTGTTAGTGTAGAGTCTCCCATGTGAGGAGGGAAAAACATGGGGTAACATGATACCCATGATGCCAAGAAGGACCTGAGGGCACCTAGGAGGCATAAGGAGGTTATTTCAGGACTGCATCTTGTGAAGATGGTCCTTTGCAAGTCCATGTGAGGCTTGTGTGTTCATTTTCATTCTTGGATTTCTCCTACAGTGAGGTCTACTACTACCCTTGTTTCAAGGAGGTCTCTTGGAGATCTATCCTTTTGTTCATCCTTGTGTTGGGAATTTTTCTTGGGTATGAGTTGTATGTTTGCTTATCTGCTTATTGTGTATGCCTGGTTGTAACCTGTTCCAGTTTGGATCCCCAAGCTCGGGGGTGGCCTTATAAATGCCTAGGTTGGGAGGTGAGCCTCCATGGTCAACCTCATCATTTGCAGGTTCTTGAAGGAGTTCCAAGTTTCATTGTACCCTTAGGAGGAAGATGGGTATGGCTAGAAAAATGAGCATTGTAACCCTTGATGTTGTAGAAATTTCATTGTTTTCAAGTTGGTCTTAAGACCTTTGTGGAGGATTGTCTCCTTTTCTTATTTTTTAATCTTTTGTCACACGGAGGTTTAGATATGTACATCTTACTATATTGAAAATTGAAAGAAGATTTGAGACTATTTATATTGTAAATTTACTAAAATTCCTTGGATGAACATTGTTAAGTGTTATCTAATATAGCAGTTCCAATATTTAAATAAACAAGTTTTCAAAAGTATTTAAAGGTAATATTTTTCTTCCTCCTTATAAAGTTATTTTGGATTAAATGTTTTTTTTTTACCATGGTTGAAACAAAATATTTCATTCTTTCCTAGTTAAGGTTGTTCAAATTTTAAGAGGCTCATAAGTCTTTTTTTTAAGAAAAATATAGGTTTTAGGAAGTAATATTGATTTTATGAAATCCCATAGCTTAATCACTCTCAAAAAATTAATTAAATAGATTTCTTTTGTTGGTGTTCTTGGGTAAAAATTTTATTAAATTTTTTTTTGTAAAAAGGAATTCTGGAAATTTCCTCAAAATATAAAATGTTTAGAATTAAATTATTTTTCCACTATGTTGTTGGGGATGAAAAAAAAAATGTTATGGTGTAATTAAATTATTAAAATAATGTGTGCTGATACCCCCTGTTTGGGGGGATACAGTCACTTTTTATTTCACCAGTCATTAAAATTTAAATCTTACTGGTTCATATATATATACACTTTTAAAAAGAAATTTCGTAAAAAAAAAAAAGGGATATTTTGAACTAGACTGGGCGGGAGGGCCGAAGCCCTCCCAACCCGCGTGCGACTATTTTATTTGGGTGTTGGAAGGGAAGTGGGGGGCACGTGGTACGCAGGCCACCCACTATGCATAGCACAGTGGGAAGGCTCCGCCACCACCGCCAGCGCCACCCCACCTATCCTCTTTTCCCCGCCACCGCCACGCCCGAAGCCACCACCCCCTTTTCCCATCTCGTGTTGTGCCCCTCAGCAGTGCCGCCTCCTCCTCCACGCGGACCACTCTATGGACATAGAACAATAGTCTTCCGCCCAAGTGGTGAAGACAGTAGTGGCGCCACCACTGTTTTCCCTTATCGCCGCTTTCTTAGTTGCAGCCCTGCATCGTCAGAAGTTGGATTTTCCTTAGCATTTTGCTTTAGGGTTTTAGCATTGTGATATTCATTTTTAGGTCTTAGTCTTTTCTCTGGTTTTAGGTTATTAATTCTGAATGTTAGGGTTAGAATTTCATTAGTAGGTTTTTTAATTAGATTTTAGTTTAGTATATATTTTAAGTTTAATTTTTCAAATGGATTTAGTTTAGGTTTTATTTAATTGTAAATAAATGTATCTTTATGTAAACCAGATTATGAATTAGCCCATTTGTTCCTTTTTACATAAAGTAATATTATATGCTATGAGTTAGATTTTAATTTGTTAATAAATTATTCTTTAAACAAGATAAATTAGATTTATTTAATGTTATATGTTATAAAAAGGAATTAAAATGTTTTTATTTTATTTTATCATAGATTAGATTAAATTGATTTAAGATATCATTGGAATTAAAATTAAAATGGGAATTCCAATTTATTCATTTAACTTTATAGTGTACTTGTAGACTTTTTGGAGAATTCTAGAAGTTAATCTATTTATTAATTTATTATGACATTAATTTCTAAATTTTTATAGGGTAAATGATTGGAGGATATTTCTTCTAGAGTTAAGTTTATTTAAAACATTTAATATTCAATTAGATTATTTTCTATTTAATTAGTGTTTAGATGTAATTATCGTCAACCTTTGACCGATTTTGTACATGGTTGACTTCTAGTCAACCATGGTCAAACCTTGACCGTTCATCCCAAGATTCACGTTAGGTGTTCTTTGTACCCTCTAGACCTTAAGATTTCAGTTTCATGTCAATCAGTGACGGTTGAATTTTTGGTCAACTTTGGTTGACTTTAAGGTCAACTATCTCGATTTGTGTGTGTGAGTCTCCCTTAGGGTTTAGTAAACCCTAGTAATATCTTATCATGCATTTCAGAGGATAGTTGACTTTTGGACAACTCAAGTTGACTTTTGGTCAACTATCTCGGTTTGCGTATGGGTCAAGCCTATAGCTTAGGGAACCCTGTAGGATAGCTCTGAGAGCTATTTCTCCTATTTTGACCTTTATGGTTTATATTTCTCCTCTGCACCATTTTTCCTGCACTAGTTGCCTATGAGGCAGCTTAGTTACCTTCTCTTTTGTGCATTATTAAAGTTTTTGTTTGTGTGTTTTTGCTCAACTTTTGGGCATGACATTTCATAGCTGAATAATACAGGTCAGTGAGTGGCATTTGAAAATAAGAAGGCAAAGATCTTCAATGAATCAGGAAGGTTGATCAGAACTGGTGAGTAGACAAAAGGTAACCTTTTCTATCTTGATCACACTAAAACCACTTGTTTAATGGCTAGAAACAAAGACACGTGGTTGTGGCACAAAATATTGTGTCATGTGAACTTTGAAAACATGATAAATATAAGTAATAAAAGGAATGCCAGAGGTTTACTCAGCATGACTAAGCTTGAGCATATCATGTACAAGTATTGTCAAAAAGGTACGATGACAAAGTCTAGTTTCAAGAGTAAAATCCATACATCAAATGTGATTCTAGAATCAATCCATACTGATCTATGTTGACACATGAGGACAAAGAGTTACTCTAGAGATAGGCTTTTTTCTCTTTGTTGATGATTATTCTAGAATGATGACAATTATGTTCTTAAAAGATAAATCAAAATCATTCAAGATGTTTAAATGATATAAGGCTATGGTAGAAAAACAATGTGAAAATAAATTGAATTTTTTAAGGTCAGATAAAGGAGGGGAATTTACTTTCGATGAATTCGCTAACTATTGCAATGAGCATAGAATTAAAAAACATTTTTCTGCATCGAGAACACCAGAGCAAAATGGAATTTCTGAAAGGAAAAACAGATCAATTGTTGACTGTGCAAGAACATTGATGATTGAGAAAAGCATCACTCAAACTTTCTGGAGGGAATATTTTAGTACTGCTGTCTACACATTGAACATAGTATAACTAAAGAAGGACACAAAGAAGACACCCTATGAGCTTTGGTATTGTCATACACCCAATTTAAGTTACTTCAAAATAATTGGTAGTTAATGTTATATTTTAAAGGATGATAGAAATGGAAAACTTGACTCCAAAAGTGAAGAAGGTATCTTTCTAGGGTATTCAACCAAAAGCAAGGCTTATAAATGTCTTAACAAGTCATCTAACAAGATAATTGAAAGTGTAAATGTAAAAATAGATGAATTTGTAGAAAAGAATGATAAGGAAAGCAGAAGAGAACCAGAGGAATACAACAAGTTTGTTTATACAAAACCTGACACTCTACCCAAGCAACAGTGTATCACTCCTGAGAAATGGAACATTGCACCCGAGCATCAGGCTGCAATTACCAAAAATTAGTAAAATCCTCAAGATGATGTTCCAAGCAATGGAGATCAGAACAAAGGTCAAGAAGATGATCAAAATGATGAACATAGATCCGAACCAAAAATTTCCAAGTATGTCAGAAGACATCATCCACATAATCAAATCATAGGAGACAAGAAGGCTGGAATGAGAAAAAGAAGTAAGTCACTAAACACTAGATGTTTACTTTGTAATTTTGAGCCTAAATTTGTTAATACTGCACTTGAGAATGAAGAATGGGTTAGTGCTATGAATGAAGAAATAGAACAAATTTAAAATAACAATACATGGACACTAGTACTGAGATCACATGACAAGAATGTCATCGGTACCAAATGGATATTCAGAAACAAGCTGAATGAGAATGGAGAGGTCACAAGAAACAAAGCATGGTTAGTATGCAAGGGATATGTACAAGAAGAAGTTATTGATTATGGAGAAACCTTTGCACCCATTTCTAGACTAGAAGGAGTTAAAATGTTACTTTCTTATGCTAGATTCAAAGGATTCAAGGCATACCAGATGGATGTCAAACCTACATTCCTAAATGGAATACTGGAAGAAGAGGTATACATTGAAAAACCAGAAGGGTTTGTTGATCCAAACAAGAGAAACATGGTATGTAGACTACATAAATCTTTGTATGGATTGAAACAAGAACCTAGAGCCTGGTATGAAAGACTTCAGTCCTATCTCATTAGCATAAAATTTGTTAGAACAAGTGAAGAAATCTGTACTTAAAAGAAGATACCAATGGTAACATTCTGATTGCTGAAATTTTTGTTGATGATATCATTTTTGGGGGAAATAAAATGTTATGCAAATCCTTTGATAATGAAATGAGCAAAGAATTTGAAATTTCTATGTTGGGGTAGATCAAATTCTTTCTTAGTTTACAGATTCTTCAACAAGATGCAAGCATATATATCACTCAGTCCAAATACATCAAGGAAGTGCTTAAGATATTCAAAATGGAAGATTCCAAACTAGTTGGAACACTTATGGCTACCAGATGTAAGCTGACAAAAGAAGAAAAAACAAATGAGGTAAATCAGACCTTATGTAGATCAATGATTGGAAAACTAATGTATGTTGTGCATACCAGACTAGATATAGCACATGTAGTTGGAATAGTTGTAATATTATTTGCTAATCCCAAAGAATCACATATGACTTCTATCAAGAGAATTCTGAGATATCTAAAGAATACCGAGGACTATGGATTATGGTATAAAAGAGAAGGAAAGTTTGAGCTACAAGTCTATATAGATGTTGATTGGGCTGGAAACATTGATGACCTAAATAGCACAACTGGAGGAGCAGTCTTCATGGGTGATAAACTTGTCGCATGGATCAACAAGAAGAAAGGATGCATCTCTCAGTCTACTACATAAGAATAGTATGTGGCTGCTTCTAAAAATTACTCAAATATTGCATGGATCAAACAGTTACTGGATGGTATGAATATGAAGATTCTTGAACCAATAATTACCTACTATGATAATACCAGTGCAATTAACATTTATAATATCCAGTCATGCATGCTAAGACTAAGCATATTGCTATCAAGTATCACTATCTGAGAGAAAAAGTGCAAGAAAAGGAGGTGACATTGGAATATGTTCAATCAAAGGAACAATTAGCTGATATATTCACCAAGACATTACCGAAAGATACATTTGAGTACCAGAGACAAAGACTAGGGGTACAACCCTTGTCTATCGTTTAGTAAGCTAACTAGAAGGTTGCATCAGCCTACACATAATCTAAAGATCATTCATGTTGATGCAAAGACTAAAATGAAACAATAAATAAATCTATACACAAAGGTACAAATATGCACCGAATACCAGAGACATTATATTGCTGATGGATAGGGAAATTCAAGGAATATTTTATATAAACAGGATAAAGATGATATAGAAGATATTTGGCATTATTGTAAAAGGGAGAGATTATCTCATTATCATAAGGAAAAAAGATTCATTATCATAAAGGAGAGATTATCTCATTGACCAAATTATTGTTGCACCTTTGGTATTTTGGTTTTTGCTTATTGTCATTGATGTCAATATAGCCTAATGGTTCGATGTGCAAATGATGGTAAAAGGTCTCAAATAGTTAAATTGTATTAATGAAACATGGATTTTTAGTGAATTATAATCCTAATTTATTCCTATATGGTTTGAATATTCACTATGCTGATTAGTGTTGAGTTTCAGAATGATTAACACTTTATATAGTTAGTTATGCTTAAAACACTCTTAATTTTATAACTAACTAATTTCAGTCTAATAAGTTTTGTGCATATTAAGTATTAAACAAACCCCAAACTATTATAACTTTTCAGAAAGGTAACAAAAGTAATTGAAATGGGTCATTTTTAGTTTCAGATTTAAGGATGATTGTATAGTTAAAATGTTCTATAGACCAAGGAAGTTTTAGACAGTTATAACCGTTTCTGGGAAGTTTTGGTCTAATTTCAATTTGGGGTATGTAATAGTCTCCAAAATTTTGACTTCCTTGGTTTACAAGTAGAGGATAAATTCCTCTAAAACATCAAACAGGTTTTTTTGTAGAAAAAAGTGTAGGACATGAGAGATATGTGCAGTAGACCAGAAGGATAGTATGCAGTCTACAAGACAGAATTTTGAATAGTAATAATATTTCTTTCAAATTTAAAATGTGTTGAATGGTTGATGATTGTAGAGTATAATCAGAGATTTATAAAGGATTATAATAATATTTTGATTAATTTGAATAATTCATTAATTATATATTTTAATGGTGCATACATACACCATTGAATTATTAATGTTTTGAGGGGAAACTAGTTGTTGATTTCTCAAGAAGGTTAATAGTTTGGAGATAATTTAATCAATTTATCTTGTGGTATTCAAATGTATGATCATGCTATTAAATTAAGGGATTCATATCAGATTGTAAGTTTTTTTTGTCTTGATAAAGATCATATGTAAAAGAAGACTTATTTTGATACAAAAGAATCAGTAAGAGACAGAGAAGAAGTGAAGTGTATCCTGATTTATGTTTTCAACTTGGAGTTGAATTTTTGATTCATAATTTGTATTGTAACAGAGATGATCCTCTGATTTTTATCTCATTTTTCAGTTTGGAAGTTGGTGCTTCTTGTATTTTTTAAGTTGGTGCTTCAGGTGTAAGGGATTGGTGTTCCTTGAAATTGGTGTTTCTAAAACAGGGTGTTGGTGCTTCCCAGAGTTGGAGCTCTAAAATATTTTCCCACGAGGCTAATAAAATTTAAAATTAAAAGTGGTTTTTTATGCTAAGGGGTTTTCAACTATAAATATTGTGTAATTTTTTCTTCTTTCATTTCTTGTTCTCATTTCATAACTTAATGTTATATTTGTAAAAGTGAAAAGATTGAAAAGTTGAAAAGAACAAGTTTTTAAGTAACCACTGATTC
>MU227527.1:6414558-6436851 GCA_018584345.1 Thuja plicata | reverse complement strand
TCTGAATTTGAAATGTCCATGCTTGGGGAATTGTCCTATTTTCTTGGGTTGCAAATTTCTCAATTGGAAAATGGTATATTCTTATCCCAAACTAAGTATGCAAAAGAAATGTTAAAGAAATTTCATAGGGGAGATTGTAAGCCTATGGGAACACCAATAATAACAGGATGCAAAATTACTAAAAATGATGATTCTCCGGATGTTGATCAAACTACATATAGATCCATGATTGGTAGTTTACTATATCTCACTACTTCAAGGCCTAATATCATGCATGTTATCTGTTTGGTTGCAAGATTTCAATCTTCACCTAAGGAATCTCATGTTATGGCAGTTAAAATAAATTTTAGATATATTCAGGGCACATTGGATTATGGGATTTGGTATCCTAAACATGATGATTTCAGATTTGTTTCTTATACTGACTCTGATTGGGCAGGTTGTCTAGATGAAAGAAAAAGTACTTTAGGAGCCACATTCTTTTTGGGTAATAGATTGGTATGTTGGCATAGTAAAAAAAAGGACACTACTACTCTTTCTACTATAGAGGCTGAGTATATTGCAGCATGTTCTTGTTGTCAACAAGTTCTATGGATGATTCAAACATTATCAGATATGAAAGTGACAGATTCTAAACCAAATCCTATCTATTGTGATAATCAAAGTGCAATCAGTATTTCTAAGAATCTAGTTATGCATTCATGTACAAAGAAAATTGATATTCATTATCATTTCATAAGAGAACATTTTTTGAATGGTGATGTTGAATTAGAATTTGTTCCTTCTTCAGATCAGTTGGCTGACATATTTACAAAACCTCTCTCAAAAGAAGTGTTTGAAGGTTTGCGCACCAGATTGGGAGTTCTCTATATTTCTTCTCTTAAATAAGTTAATCAGTGTGTGATTGGTTTTAGGGGGAGCATTTATGATCATTTTTGCAACTGAAACCTTGGTATATCTCCTTTGTCATTGATGTCAAAGGGGGAGAAAATACATGTTAACAAATGAAGTTGTGATGTTGATATGATGGATTGATATGATGTATTGATGGATTCTATACAGGTGATGAGGTACATGCATAGAAAAATGCATGGTTTTTGGTATAGAGGTTTTTGGTATTGAAATCAATGCCAAAGGGGGATTATTTTGCACCTTTGATATTTTGGTTTTTGCTTATTTTCATTCATGTCAATATAGCCTGATGATTCGATGTGCAAATGATGGTCAGAGGTCTCAAATAGTTAAAGTGTATTAATGACACATGGATTTTTAGTGAATTATAATCCTAATTTATTCCTATATGATTTGAATATTCACTATGCTGATTAGTGTTGAGTTTCAGAATGATTAACACTTTATATAGTTAGTTATGCTTAAAACAGTCTTAATTTTATAACTAACTAATTTCAGTCTAATCATTTTTGCGCATATTAAGTGTTAAACAAACCCAAAAATATTATACCTTTTTGGAAAGGTAATAGAAGGAAATGAAATGGGTCATTTTTAGTTTCATATTTAAGGATGATCGTACAGTTAAGATGTTCTGTAGAACAAGGAAGTTTTAGACAGTTATAACCGTTTCTGGGCAGTTTTGGTCTAATTTCAGTTTGGGGTATGTAACAGTCTTCAAAATTTTGAATTCCTTGGTTTATAAGTAGAGGTTACATTCCTCTAAAACATACAATAGGTTTCTTGTAGAAAAAAGTGCAGGACATGAGAGATATGTGCAATAGACCAGAAGGATAGTATGCAGTCTACAAGACAGAATTTTGAATGGTAATAATATTTCTTTCAAATTTAAAATGTGTTGAATGGTTGATGATTGTAGAGTATAATCAGAGATTGAGAAAGGATTATAATAATATTTTTATTCATTTGAATCAGTCATTAATCAGATATTTTAATGGTGCATACATACACAATTGAATTATTAATGTTTTGAGGGGAAACTAGTTGTTGATTTCAAGAAGGTTAATAGTTTGGAGATAATTTAATCAATTTATCTTCTGGTATTCAAATGTATGATCATGCTATCAAATTAAGGGATTTATATCAGATTGTAAGTTTTTTTGTCTTGATAAAGATCATATGTAAAAGAAGACTTGTTTTGATACAAAAGAATTAGTAAGAGAGAGAGAAGAAGAAGTGAAGTGTATCCTGCTTTATATTTTCAACTTGGAGTTGAATTTTTGATTCATGATTTGTATTGTAACAGAGATGATCCTCTGATTTTTATCTCATTTTTTAGTTTGGAAGTTGGTGCTTCTTGTATTCTTGAAGTTGGTGCTTCAGGTGTAAGGGATTGGTGTTCCTTGAAATTGGTGTTTCTAAAACAGGGTGTTGGTGCTTCCCAGAGTTGGAGCTCTAAAAGATTTGCCCACAAGGCTAATAAAATTTCAAATTAAAAGTGGTTTTTTACCCTAAGGGTTTTTCCACTATAAATATTGTGTAATTTTTTCTTCTTTCATTTCTTGTTCAGATTTCATAACTTAATGTTATATTTGTAAAAGTGAAAAGACTGAAAAGTTGAAAAGAACAAGTTTTTAAGTAACCACTGATTCACCCCCCCTCTCAATGGTGTTTGTATTCCAACAATTATATCATTATCCATGAAGAGAAGTTCCTAAGAATCAAAAGGAAAAGTTAATCAATATTCAAAGGGAGAGCAATTGATTACATATGAAATATCCATCTAAGGGAGAGAGTTCATACAAAGAGAGAGATTTATATCAAAGGAAAAATAGATTATCATGAAGAGGAACAGTCAAGGCAGAGCACATTTCAGAACAAAGACATTATATGCTACATCTATCTAGTGAGGGGATTCAAGATTGAAGAAACCACTCTACAAGAAATAAATCTAAGGTATTTAGAGCTTACCGAAAGCCAAACATTTGTAATAGTTACAATAGGAAAGATTGATGAAATTTTTATATTTCATATTGTATTAGTAATAGTATAGTATGATAATGTAGTGTGTTACCATCAATGCAAAAAGGAGAGATTGATGACATGTAACTAATTGAATGTCTGAAGATGTTAAGTTGATCACCAAAATGAAGAAAGATAATGCAAGACATTAAATCAGTTAATAGATTGTATTGTCATTGATGTCAACTTGATATTATCTAATCAGTTATAATCAAAGTGTCAAAGACTTAAGAGAATCAGAGAGATAAATATTATGCTTTTAGTAATGCATAAAAGACAAGAATTCACTATGTGAATTCAAACACCAATGGCTAGTGGAACCCAATGCACAAAGATAACCAAAATCCAAGTCACAATGATGCCCAAGCAAAGAAACCGACAAGCATTACCGACGAGCAGAATCACAAGCATAACCGATGGCCAAAATCATAGTGCAAACTGATGGAGAAGCTCAAGGTGAACTGGAGTGTTGACCGAAGCTTACAAAGAGTTAAAACATTGAAATTTAACTTTAGTTTAGGAACGACAAAATATCTAGCTGGCAGAGCTAAATATAGATTTAACTGGTAGTTATCATTGTTTTCATCAACAAGATAAAGCTAGAGATGAGTAAAAGATTTAAAGTTGTTTTGTCCAGTTGGCAAGAAGATCTCTATGAGATAAAACATGAGTTTTTCTTTAAATAAAATTGGCTAAGATTATGGATCATGCCAAGATCAATAAAATCAAGAACCTAGAAATGGTGATATTATGTCTATAAAGAGACAAATGTAATTCATTACAAATTAAGGGGATTGAATGAAAAAGAGGATGCTGAAGAGAAACTACATATAGTCCTGATAAATCAAGCTGAGGAAAGATCTAAAGAATTCTGCGGACACTGAGCAACAGAGCATAGCATCACCGAGCAGAATGAAAGTGGAGCAAAGTTATTAAAAGGATATATTGATTAGATTGATTTATGAGCTTACAATAGATCTTAAAATATGCAAGTATAAGTTGTATATGTGAATAGATCATACTATTTTAGTTTAACCATTGATTCAGAAAGTCTCTTAACTAAGAAGGATTTAAAGATCCTTTCTATATTGAGATACATCTTGTTAGCACTGCACATCAAATTTTTCAAATTCCCATGCTTTGGAAAATTTTCCTGCATCTTTTGATTTGAAATCCATGTGGTTGCATGTTACAAAGTTAATTTTGTGGTAAAATGTTCAAATTTTCATGTTCTAAGCTTTAGTTGCACACCCCGCTATTTTTTAAAGTGTTCTTTTAAGTGTGTGAGTGAGCGACGACTCAATTTTGAGTTTTCAACGCGCATTCACGATGCATTTTTGAAGTCAAGTTATCAATCTGTGACTAAGCGAGTTGGTTTTGTCTTGTTGGTTGCCCACTCATGGGGGATCAAGTTCTTTTGTTAAAAGTCTCAGTGAGTTAGCAATGAGTTGAATTTTTAAGTATTGCACAATTGTAGTGGTTCTAGGTCTTTTACTTTTCGGTCCGCGATTGAACGAGTTCTATAAGTTAGGATTGGTCACACACTCGGGCTTGGTTATTATATGTATCATTTGAAACTTTGAGTGCACGATGAAGTCATATTTTAGAAATTGCTCACTCATGCAGGTTTTAACTGTTGTAATTTGTGTAGTGCAAGTACATGATGTATTATGCATTCATTTTAAAATGGTCCTTGTCGCTCAGTCATGCAGTAAATATGCAATATTATAAAGTGCGCGAGTGCACTACTGAATGTTCAAAGTTTTGTTCCCATTCACTCTCCAATGATTTTTGTCTCTAATTTTAAGCTCGTGAGTGCACGATGAAAGAAAAGGTGGGCTGTCAATCACTTGCTCAGGTATAAAGTCAAGTGAAAAGATGCTCGCAGGTGCACGATTGATAGAAAAATGAAAAGCTGTCACTCAGTCTCTCATGAAGAAAAATCAATCAAGAAAGACCAGTGAGTGAGCGATTAATACATGATGAAGGCTCTTGCTCAGTCATGAAGGATTCATTTATAAGGAAATCTCAACAGCGAGTATGCGATAAAAGGAAGAAAATGGTCATCGCTCACTCCCTAATGCTTATGAGCTAGAAAATCTTGCAGTGCTAGTGAGCGATTAAGTTAAAATGCATAAAGAAAGTAGTCGTTGCTCACCCGCTGAGGTATAAAGACAAATTAGAAAGCCATGGTGACTGCGTGACAAGAAATTAATACATGATTGTTTTGAAAACCCACTCACTCACTCAAGCAAAAGGCACAATAAGTGAGGATCAGTGAAAATGCGACTAAGAAGTGACTGAGTAATAAATATCATGTCGCTCACTCACAGAATCCCAATAAAATTAATGTTCTGAGCAGCGAGTCCATGATTGATGAATAGAAAAGTGATGTCACTTACTTTCTTAAGTATAAACATAAAGCATTAAGGGATAGTGAGTGCGTGATTGTGAAATAATGAAGCTCTTAGTTAGGTCATTGCCTAGTCGCGGAGCATACAAGCCAAAGCAAAGATAGAGTGCGAGTGCATGAATGGTAGAAGAAAAGGGTCTTGTCACTCGTGAGAAAAAATTTGAATGTAAGAAAGGTACAACTAGTTGGTGACAAATTGACATGTGGTTCATTTCAAGTCTACGAGTGCAAAAAAGGAAAAAAGGTGTGTACTTTTTCCAGCAGGGATCATACAGTTTGAATTAATGGAAACATTAGTTACAGAGAGATGATTGCATAATTCTACAAGTGTGAGAATTTGGCATTCAATTGGACAAGATGCCGATTTGATGACTATAAGTTTGAATGATTGAGCATGATTTTGTACAGCTCTCATTTCTGCATCCTAAGATTTTCTATAAAGAGCGATAGATCTTGTTTGTCTGAAATAGTTTGTTTGAGATAGTAATTTGAAGAAGAAGGATGAGTCAATCTATTGTTCCCACTACTTCACAGGGGTCTAAGAAGAAGAAGGTCACACCAAAAAAGTATGTGGAAGAATTTTCTGAGTTGCTGCCCGGGATTATAAATACGAACAGTGCAATTTGGGATAAATGGAAAGATAAATGGTGCCAATGCAGAAACCTAGTCACCCCAAATTACTCTGGTAATACCTTTTTCCATTATTTCTAGAATAATAGGATTAAAGAAATCCCCATTTGGAATCCCTAGGATTTGAATATGGCCAAACTAATTGTGCCTGATGTTTATGTTGACATAGGTCTTATTAGGGAACTTGCTAAGAAATATTGCCCAGTAGCTAGGGTAATCAGGAAGAAAAATAAAGAGACCTTAGTTTCCATAGATAGGAGGCCAGTGGAAATTTTTTTTGGGATCACTGATGCATTGTGCACAGATATTGATTTAAAGAATATTAAGGAAGATTATGTCAAGAGAGAAAATTTGATTAAGAAATATGAAATACCCAAATTCATGCCCAGGGTAGATAGGCACCTAGTGAAAATCCCAGACAATCTCAAACCACTTTTTGACCTATCCCTATTTCACCATTACATAAAGTGCATGGTGTATGGTTTGAGAAGAGTATTAGGTTTTGATGGAGATTCTACAGTGCCTCAAGATGTACTCATGATGGCTATGAACATTCAGCACCTAGAGGTCAACACTGACTATGACTATGTGGGATACATAGTTGATGTTATTCATGCTACACTAGTGGAAGATACAGTCAGATGCCCTAGTACCTACCTTCAAACATTATTCTCATCTGATGTACATGATTCTATATTATAACAAGGCATCTATGGATAAGGATCTTGAATTACTTGTTTCAGAGTATGGTTTCGATGTACCAATCCAAAGATGGACCTAGGTATGGGACAGTTCATCCGTCAACTCATCTTTTGTATGCTTTTGTAATTGAATTTTGGATCCAATTTTTTATTTATTGGGAACAAATAGGCATAGACTTCCATTTGAAGTTAGAAAAGTTTTGAGAGCTTGGGAATTTGTTCAAACTGGCCTATCACTCATAATTGGGGTGAATGTTTCTTCTTTGATTATATTACTATCATTAGAGTGTATGACTGTACACAACCACCTCACATCCTCCCAAAATTTGTTCCTCCTAGGATTGCATTATTGGAATTTATTTGGCAGCTCACTTGGGTTGATAAATAATTTTTAGCGGGACATAGGAAGGTTACTTTCATCCCTAGATTATGGGTAGGTTGTGATTTATCTATTGGGAAAAGAGTTTTTGACCTAATTAATGACTTCTTGAAACAATATAAAATGTCTACAGCAGTTGCCATGTTCTATGATCCATAATAGTTTGTACAAACAACCTTGAAAAGAATGACTCATTGGCAAAAGATTAGAGATCATGAGCCACTAGATGATGAGGATGTCATGAGAAATAAATTAAATAAGCATGAAGTCCAGGAGAGGAGAAGAAAATGGAATGATCTCCTTAGGGAAGAAGTTGAATGGAAAGAGTCAGAGACTACTTTCTCTGGTTTTTTCCTTGATCTCCCATATTTACAAAGGATAGAGGAAATGCTTAAATCCTATGACACTCTAATGGCATAGGTACCATATTTTAGTGCTGAGGATGCACAGTCTCAAGGGTCCCCAATTCTTGTTGCATTACATGACCCAAAACATCAAGAGCAACAAGAGGAAGAGCATCAAGAAAAAGAAGAGGCCGGTGAGGAAGCTACCTCTACTAGAGAACCACCCAGGAAAAGGCAGAAGAAAGAACACAAAATGATGTAGGACAATAAAAGTATGACCAAGGCTATGATTACTGAACATGGAAAATATTTTAGAAGGCTAAAAAGATAATTGCAAAAAGAGCCTCAAGCTGAAGGCCAAGGGGATAACCAAATGGTTCTATTTGAAAAGGATGACAAGGGAGTCATGATAGCTAATGAATTCATGAAAGATAATGAATTCATAAAGTCTGAAGAGTTCAAGACTTTTTTGATCAAGCTGAAACAAAAGGACTTGAGGCAAGGATTGACCACAAGTGAAGAAAATGCATATAAAAATGAAGAGATTGTAAAAACACTCCAGGATTATGATCCTGAGAGTGAACTAATCACTGTGGAGCAAGCCAGATTGTTGGTACAAAATAGTGGAGTAATGTTGATGCCTAGTTGGGACTTATAGTCCACATTTATCATTGATTAGATCAGGAGGAAAGATGATCCCCTATTGAAAATAGAGTTTGGGATGGATGAATTTTTGAAATGATCAAGATTTGATCCTAAATCCAAGACTCTTGCTATATGTTCATTGGCCCCTGCTACACAAAATCCTTTGGTCATGATTATTAGAGAGGAAAAGAAGGTAGAAAAAATGATTTGGAATCCGTAGAACACTACAGATACTGAAATATCTCAATTGGTGACTCAGGTATCATTTATGAAACTGGCAAAGGTTGATGATATATCAAAGAGATATGAAACAACTTTTGGTCAGATGATGGCCTTAGAAAAAAAGCATGAAGAGGTTGTGGTTCTCAACCACACATTGGAAGAAGAGATTGTTAAATTGAAAATGGAATTAGTGGAGGGTAAAATAAAAAAGACTCCAATTCCTCAAGAAGTGTCAAAGATTGAAACAGATGTTGCCACAGAGGCAAAAGAGGATTCAGCAATGGCAGAAGGCTAGTCCAAAGAAATGTCACAAGGATGGAGCATAAATTTCACGTCCATCATATTTCCAATACTTCAACATCGAATTGATGTTTTGAAGAAGAAGACTAACATAGTGTATACACTATATGGCTCGTTATAAGAAGAATCACAGGTAGTTGTTGAAGCCATGACATTCTTAGAGCCCACATTCAAGACTTGGTCAGGAAGGGATAGGCTGATGAATAAACTAAAAACAACCATGTTATACAGTGATGATTTTCCTAACAAAATTATAGATACCATTGAAATGATCAACAAGGTAAATAATACATATGGTTTCTTTAATGGAAAAGCTGACTTGATAAGTGGTAAGTTGCAACTGTTTGGTGACCAGTGCCCTCCCTTGATCCCAAAAATATATGATGAAGTTGGAATTCTGAAGCCACAATCCGAGTGGACAAATGGATTTGATGGGAAATTCACATATGAGGAGATGAAGCAGTGCCTAGAGAAAGATGTAAACTCTCAATACTGTAACGAACTAATTGACAACCTCTTCAAGGTTGAGAGAGATATGGAAAAAATTATTTCAGAGGCCAGATCAACCATTGATGCCAGGTGGATAGAGGTTGTTGCCAAATTGGAACAGGTGAAGACTTTTCATTGGCCCACTGCCAAATAGGTAAACATGTGGGAAGAAAAGATAAAAGGATGAAGAGGATACTGTCAAACCGTATCAACAAATCTTATTCAGACTTCACCAATTTTGGCCAGCTGTGTTTGGTTTGCAGTTTTTGTTTTATGTTAACTGCAAATTTTTTGTCAAAAAGATTTTGTAAATATTTCCCAGTGAGTCCATAGCTTGTTGCATCCTTAGTTATAAAAGTATTCAAAGACTACTGGGAAAGAGATAGCCATTTTTCATTGGGATGTATAAATTTAATACAAAAACTATGGTTCAAGACTTATAGGTGTTTTTGGGTTTTGAAATACTGTTGACTGTAATAGCAATTTTGATCATGAATACAAATGAGATCCACCAATAGTTTCTAAAACATATGATGAACAATTTGTCTTCATTATGACTTTCTGAATTTTATGTAAATTGGATGTTTAAAGAATATTCAATTTATGCATCTGTTAGGCAGATTTTGAAATAGTTTTAGGGTTCTTTCAAGGAAAGATTAAAATTTCCTTAGGATTATTTTTAGTGGGATTCGGTTTCTATAATGAATTTGATGAATTAATTTTTTATATGTGTGAGGATAAACATATAAGGTATATCTATGTTTTTGTCAGATTTTATAGTTGTCTTAAATTTCTATTCATGAGTAAGAAGGTTAAATCTATGCAATATTGACTCCATGCCCTAGAATTAAGCACTGGTCTATCCTCCATTGAATTAGGTGACTATCACTATTAAAAATGACTTTTACTTTAATGTTTGGTCTGTTTCAATGAATTTTATAGTGATCAACTTCTATAATTCCATTCATATTCTACTAGAATAATTTAGTGATTTCATTATTCTGAGTTAGAAGGGTAATCCCACCCGAGTTGATGGAGCTCAAAGTGTAGGAGGTTTAAAAACATTGTTTCTATCATTCTGTATCTTGCATGGTCAGTGTCTGGGATAAATAGAGAAAGCTCTTTGAGAGTATTTTTATATCAGCAAGAAAAGGAACTAACATAAAATGGCGACTCTACTGGGGACTTTTATCAAGGAATGCATGAAAGGTTAGTATGACAATAATATTGCATAGTATAGATTCCTTGAAATCCAATATTTGAAATCACAAGTTGTGTATTGTACTTTAATTGAATTATATCCTCAAATATCATTGTCAAGGTGAATTTTCATTATTTTATTCCCAAAGTTTTTGGGTGGCGACTCTGAGGTATTGGTTATAGTGTTTCTAAGGGGAACACAAGCAGATCAAGTGTGTGAAATTTCATTTTGGAAAAAATGAGGAATACAAAGGCAAACACAAAGAATCACTCTCAGTTAACATCAGAGAGTGATGTTTCTAAAAATTCTAGAAGAAACCATTCTAGGAAAGGAGAATCTTATAACAATACTTCTTGGAAGCCTAGATTTGTAGGCCCTGGTTAGTCCTTAGGTACTATTCCTGAGAAAGAAATAAATGAACCCCTAAATCCTGAGTCTGACACTACTGGTTACTTTAATGATATATTTAACCTTAGGCCAAAGAACGTATATCAAGAGAAAGGTGAGACATCATCATATTTCAAGGGCATCCCTTATGAACAGGTTGAGGACCAAAAGGGAGATAACTTGATGAATATCTATGACTCTTCTAGTTCTTATATTGAGGGAGTCCTTAGAGATAATGACCTTTTGAAGAAGGAATTAGATCAACTCTTGCTTATCAAGAAGAAAAATGATGAAGCTAGAGAGGAGCAAATTATAAATGCAATCACTAAGAGAGAAAATTTGAAAAAATGGGTTTCCCAATTAAAATTGGCAGCTTAGGGTGCTAATGAGGGATTTAATGGTTTGAATAAAGAAATTTTTGGAGATGTAGACACCCTAAGAAAAGAATGCCAAGAAAGAGAACACCTACTTAAGAAAAGTGATCCCAAATATATAGGCCCTATGGTGAGGCAAGTCATCAATTATGAAATTCAAAAATTCCCTAAGCCTCAGATACCCACACCAAATTTATCAATAGTTAATGTCACATCAATAGGTGTTAAAAAGGGAAAACAAAAGTTCATGGGTATTAAATTCTCTGAACCTAGGACTAAAAAATGTATATCTCAAGATATGTTTTCACTGGACATGGAATTAGAAAGGGCCAGAAAGGCCAAAGATGATATTGCAAAATAGTTGGAAAGAGCAGAGCTAGAAGCTGGTGTTGCAGAGATGAAAAAAAGGATTGCCTTTTTGAGTCCCATGACTAATCCTAAAGATACTACTGCAACTAAACAAAATATGTCTGTATTTAATTCTAATTTTCAAACCAATAATGCTAACACAAGTACCCAGACATATGGTGTGGCTCAAGGAGTTGCATCACAGTCAGGAGTGAGTGGACTCAGCAGAGAAATTAGCCACTAGAATGTAGGCATTAGCCATAACATTGGTAGTATTGTTCAGAACGCTAGCCAAAATGTGGGCACTAGTTTTCAAAGAAGAACAATTCATTTGGAGAGATATAGGCAACTATTTTTTAATGGTATCCCTGGCCAACCAAACCCTATTCCTAATGAGGTCAGAGATAAGATTCCCAAAGTCAGTGGGAATAATGTTGTGACTGGTGAAGAACATCTAAAAGTATTTTCGGATACAATGAATGATTATGAGATTGAAGATTAGGATGTTGTAATGAAATTATTTGTGCAATCCTTAACTGAGGATGCAAGAGATTGGTACCAAGGTTTTCCTAATCATAGTATCTATTCTTGGGATGAATTTGTTACAAGTTTCAAAGAAAAGTATGGTGACAAGATAAATTCTGGTTTTATGTTGAATGAGTTCAACAGTTTGAAAAAAATTACCAATGAAGGCATTGCTAAATTTAATGTAAGATTTCAAAAGGCTACATATAAGTTGTTCCAAGTATTGATACTTGATGAAAATGTATGTTTCACCACTTATTGTAATGCTTTGGATGGAAAGACTACTTACATGCTTAGAGATAAAGATCTGCAGACCATGAGAGATGCGTATAAACTGGCCATAAACATAGAAAGAAATAGAAGAGCTTATGGCAAGCTTGGTAAACAAGAGGATAGTAGACTCTAGAAAGAGTCAAAAATACAATCAAATAAAAATCCCAAGGAAGAGGATAAGATGGAAACATTGGTAAGTGTAGTGAAAGATCTTGCTGCTAAGGTAGACAAGAATGAGAAGGGGTTTCAAAATAATTGACCACAGTACCAAAGGCAAGATAAGCCCTACAAATTGTAAGATTTTCCTTATAAGACTCAATGGAAGGATGGAAAAACTATGTTAGAAGAACAAACTAATCTTAAGAACAAAGACATCCCTGACCCATTGAAAAACAACAATGCTCATAATGTGGAAAATTCTCCTTGGTGCATGGCCTGTAGTATGCCTCATCCCCCTTATCAATGTGTAGTGGCTCAGAGTATGGTGGAGAAACATGAAAAAATTGGAACACAAGAAAGTCAAAGTGAGAAAAACCTGCAATAAACATGTGTGCACTTGCTGTTGAAGATGACAATGGTATTTCAAAGGAAGAGCCACAAGAAAACATGCCAATCACAGTAAATAATACAAGCACTAAGTTAGAGCACTTTCAATTTGGGATGCCTAATGATGAAGAGATAAGGTTTCTAACTATTGTTGTTGTGACACAAGAAATAAGTTCATACTAGCTTAGGGATATAAAAGTTGATCAAAGTGGGAAACAACTTGATTCACCTATCATTACAGAAGTCATAAATGAAGAAGCTACACAAGGTGAAATGAAGGACACTCTAATTAAAGAAAATAAAGTTACTCCCACTCATGAACAAAAAACAAAACAGTTAAAGGAGAGTAAAGGTAACATATACTCTGATAATATCATGAGTTTCCCATCTTTTAACATGAAGCAAGCCTTATCTCAAATGAAAGTATCTATCCCTTTACTTGAGATGTTTAAAATTAAAGAGCACTGATAAGTAGCCTTCTCATTATTATCTGATTTTCCTAGTATACTTGAAAATACTATTTTGAATGATGAACTGAAAGGTGAACAAAAAGAAAAAGATGAAATCCCAATCTGTTTAGGAAATATACTTTTTCAAGAGCCAGATCAGATTGGCCCTTTTTATGTTACACTTCTCACAAACAATATGTTGCTAAAAAATTGTATGATGGATTCAAGAGCTGCTGCTAATGTGATGACTTATACTGTTATGAAATAATTGGGTTTAGAGGTGGATACTACTTGTGGTAAATGTTATGCCATGTACAATAGGGAGGTACCTGTAGTAGGAAGGATTAGAGATAAAACTTGCTTCATACCCTGAGGTCACTTTTAAAATAGATGTTGTGGTTGTGGATTCACCACCCCATTATGGCATGCTCTTATCAAGACAATGTGTTGCAGCCATTGGAGGATATGTACAATTATATTTGTCTTTTGCTACCATTTCTATTAATGGGAAAGAAGCAAAACTATTGAGGGAGCCTAGATCCCCTGTTTATGTTGAGAAGGTTGAACCAGACATGCTAAAATGCTTTGTGGATGTAGATATACATAATTTCAAGGTGGAAAAAATTCAACCACAGTTGAAAAACACAGATCCCATAGTGGAAGAATTAGAATTGCAACAGCTTGGACTATGGTAGATGTATTTTGATGGAGCATGCTCTAGAGAAGGGTTAGGATCTGGTATACTATTTGTCTCTCCATTAGGTATTACTTTCAAATATTCATTTTTGCTGTCATTTCAATCTACAAATAGTACAAGTGAGTATGAAGCGTTGTTACTATGATTAGAAATAGCAATCAAGCATGGCATTAAGTTATTGAGAGTTTTTGGTGATTCAGAGCTAGCTATTTCCCAAATTAGATCAATATATGCTGCCAAAAATGATAGGTTGAAACAATATAATCATGTTGTATGGGATAGCATTGAATTTTTTGATGCATTTTCCATTAATTGGATAGAGAGATCTAAGAATATCATGGCAGATTTTTTGGCTAATGTGGCTTTGAAAAATGATGATCTAACGCTAGCAAGAGTATCTATTGTGGAAACTAAAACCAGGACTGCTATTCCTAATAATGTGTATAATTGGAAAGTTTTTGAAAGTGATGAGGACATTATCAATTTTATTCAATGTGTGGATAATTATGAAGGGAAAATCATTGACTGTAATAATTTGATAGAGATTATTGATGGGAAAGAGACTATATTTGGCAATGAAATTTTGCAGTTACAGACAAATGAAATCCCTAAAGGACTAACTCAATTGGAGGGATTATTTACTAACAATGATAGTCATATGTGTCAAAAGTCTACAGCTAAGTTGGATGAATTTGAGGAGGTAAACTTGGGATCAGAGTGTAATCCTAGGATTGTATATATTGGAAATAAATTAGCTCCTCATGCGAAGTTGAATTTGATTAGCTTGCTGAAAAGGTTCAAATTTTTTTTTGCTTGGTCTTATGAAGACCTTAAGGATTATAGGGAAGATCTCTATCAACATGAAATCCCATTAAAAGATGATATTAAGCCTTTTAGACAAAAATAGAGGCCAATCAATCCTTTGCTGGCCCCCAAAATGCAACAAGAGTTGACAAAAATCAGAGACGCTGAGATCATAAAACCAATTAGGCATTCTTCTTGGGTGTCTAATTTGGTCCCTGTCAGAAAGAAAAATACAGATATCAGGCTATGTGTTGATTTTAGGAACCTCAATGTAGCTTCATTAAAATATAATTATTCTTTACCAAACATGGAGGCAATGCTACAAAGGGTTACTGGTTGTGATTTTCTATCTATGATGGATGGTTTTTCTCGTTATAACCAGGTGCTAGTTAAAGAAAGTGAGAAATTCAAGACAGCCTTCACAACCCCATGGGGTACATGTGTTTATGTAAGAATGCCATTTGGCCTGAGAAATGCAGGAGCTACTTTCCAAAGAGCCATGGATGTGGCTTTTAAGGAGTTTATAAATACAATCATGGTGGTGTATCAGGATGATCTTACTGCATATTCCCAAAAGGCTGAGGATCATTGTAAGCATTTGGAAAAGATTTTTACTAAATCCTTGGAGTATGGGATTTATTTAAATCCAAAGAAATGTCATTTTTCTGTGACAAAAGGTAAACTATTGGGACATATAGTATCTAAAGAAGGTGTCAGGATTGATCCTGAGAGAGTAGAAGCCATCAACAAACTCTTTTCCCCAAAGAACATCAAAGGTGTTCAGTCCTTCCTGGGGAAAGTAAACTTTTTGAGGAGGTTCATTTCAAACTTTGTTGAGATAGTAAAGCCCATTGTTAAATTGTTAAAGAAAAATGCTAAGTTTGAATGGGGTAAAGATGCTCAGTTAGCATTTGATGAGATAAAAGTGGCTATTCAGAAAGCACCTGTATTGAGATCTCCAGATTATGAAAACCCTTTTTCTATATTTTCTTTTGCTTCATTCCACACAATTGCTACAGTACTCTTGCAGAAGGATAATGAAGGCTTTGACCATCCCATAGCATTTTTTAGTAAGTCTCTGCAAGCATTAGAACTTAATTATTAGATAATGGAGAAACAAGCATATGCATTGGTCAAGGAAGTCAAAGTTTTTAGACCTTATTTGGTTTGTGCAAAGATAATTACCTATGTACCACATGCTACAGTCAAAGATATATTGTCTCAATCTGAAGTTACTGGAAAGAGGTGTAAATGAATCAAAAAAATTCAAGAATTTATTCTGGAAATTCAAGTTACCAAACTGGTTAGGGTTTTGGGTTTGGCCAAGCTAATGGCTGACACTAACATGGAGTTGGCTCAAGTCAATAATGTGCAAATAGTAAGTATGAACTTAACTAGTATAGAATTGTAGCCATGGTATACTGATATAGTGTCTTTTCTAAAAAATGGTAAATGTCCAGAGCATATGTCAGATAATAAAAAAAGGACTCTAAAATTGCAGGCTCAAAGGTATGTCTTGATGCAAGGTGATTTATTTTGGAAAAATAAGGATGGAATTTTGTTGCTCTGTCTGGATAAATCACAATCTGAAAGAGTTTTGAATGAAATGCATAGTGGTGTGTGTGGTGGACATTATTCTTCCAAGACCACAGCTCACAAGATAATCAGAGCTGGCTATTACTGGCCATGTCTTTTCAAGGATACCCAGATGTTTGTACAAATATGTGAACCTTGCCAAAGGTTTTCCTCTAAGATGAAATTTTTAGGAGCTTTACCTTTAAATCCTTTGACTATTGAAGCACCTTTTACCCAATGGGGTCTTGATTTTATTGGAGAATTTATAGAAAAATCCAGTGGAGGCCATAGTTGGATTCTAGTGGCCACAGACTATTTTACAAAATGGATAGAGGCAATTCCATAAAAAATGGCTACTAGAAACGTAGTGATTGATTTCTTAATGGATAATATTCTGACAAAATTTGGTGTTCCCACTAAGTTAATCATGGACAATGCCATGTGTTTTAGGGCTGAGGAGTTTAAGGATTTCTGTGAAGATTATGGCATTACTATACCTTATTCCTCACCATATCATGCTCAAGAAAATGGACAAGCTGAGTCCAGCAATGAAAGCATCATGAAAATCATTAAAAGAGCTTTGGAGAAAAATAAAAAATTTTGGCATTCAAAACTGAAATTAGCCATCTGGGCTGACAGGGTAACAA
Source organism: Thuja plicata (assembly GCA_018584345.1). Lineage (NCBI taxonomy): Eukaryota > Viridiplantae > Streptophyta > Pinopsida > Cupressales > Cupressaceae > Thuja > Thuja plicata. The sequence continues at coordinate 6,419,971 of MU227527.1, read as the reverse complement.
TGAAGAAAGCAATAGGGGTATCCCCTTTTGAAATGGTCTATATAATTCAGGCAAGGTTGCCTTTAAATAATTTGTTACCATTGTATAAATTTCTCTAAGAAGAGGAATTTGAAGAACAAGAACCCATGATGGAGAGGATAGAACTACTAGTGGAACTAGAAGAAATAAGAACAGAGGCCCATAAAAGAAACATGAAACTTCAACAACAATCCAAATACTTATTTGACAAAAGAACAACTAAGAGAAATTTTCAGATAAATGATATGGTGTTGCAATGGAATGCTAGAAAAGAAGAAAAGGGAAAACATGGTAAATTCGAGTCATTATGGATGGGTCCTTTTGTAATCTAGGACTTTCATGGTCAAGATTCTTATTTTCTAGAAGACCCAAGTGGTGAGATGTAGGAACTATTAGTGCATGGACAGTTCTTAAAACATTTTTTCTCATAAAGTTTCTTTTTCCATGCACAGTAGTTTAGATTTCCCTACTTTAGTGTGGTTTTTGTGTGTGTATGTACAATTTTGTTTCAGTTTGTGGTCTATCTCCCAGAGTTTTGGTTTCTAATGTCAATTTTGCAATTAACTTTCCCCAGTTAGAGCCATTATTATCACTACGCATCAAATTTTTCAAATTCCCATACTTTGGAGAATTTTCCCGCATCTTTTGATTCAAAATCCATGTGGTCGCATGTCACAAATTTAATTTTGTGGTAAAATGTTCAAATTTCCATGTTCTAAGCTTTATTCGCACACCCACACTATTTTTTAAAGTGTTCTTTTAAGTGCGCAAGTGAGCTACGACTCAATTTTGAGTTTTCATTGCGCAGTCACGATGCATTTTTGAAGTCAAGTTATCAATCTACGACTGAGCGAGTTGTTTTTGTCTTGTTGGTTTCCCACTCATGGGGGAACAAGTTCTTTTTTTAAAAGTCTCAGCAAGTTAGCAATGAGTTGAATTTTTAAGTATCGTGCAATTGTGGTGGTTCGAGGTCTTTTACATTTTAGTCCGCGATTGAGTGAGTTCTATAAGTTAGGATTGGTCGTGCACTCAGGCTTGGTTATTATATGTATCATTTGAAACTGTGAGTGCTTGATGAATTCATATTTTAGAAAGCACTCACTCCCGCACATTTTAGCTATTGTAATTTGTGCACTGTGAGTACGTGATGTATTATGCATTCATTTTCAAATGGTCCTTGTGACTCAGTCACGCAGTAAATATGCAGTATTATAAAGTGCGCGACTGAATGTTCAAATTTTTTTTCCTACTCACTTGCCAATGATTTTTTGCCTCCATTTTTAAGCTCATGAGTGCACGATGAAAGAAAAGGTGGGTTGTCACTCACTTGCTTAGGTATAAAGTCAAGTGAAAAGATACTCATGGGTGCACGACTGATAGAAAAATGGAAAGTTATCACTCAGTCACTCATGAAGAAAAATTAGTCAATAAAGATCAGCGAGCGAGTGATTAATACATGATGAAGGCGCTCACTCAGTCGTGAAGGATTTGTTTATAAGGAAATCTCAGCAGTGAGTATGTGATAAAAGGAAGAAAAGGGTCATCGCTCACTTGCTAATGCTTATGATCTAGAAAATCTTGCAGTGTGAGTGAGCGATTAAGTTAAAATGCATAAAGAAAGTAGTCGTCGCTCACCCGCTGAGGTATAAAGACAAATTAGAAAGCCATGGTGACTGCGTGACCAAAAAGTAATACATTATTATTTTGAAAACCCACTCACTCGCTCAAGCAAAAGGCATGATAAGTGAGGATCAGCGAGTATGCAAGTAAGAAGTGACTGAGTAATAAATATCATGTCGCTCACTCGCAGAATCCCAATAAAAGTAAAGTTCTGAGCGGTGAGTTCACGATTGATGAATATAAAAGTGATGTCGCTTACTTGCTCAAGTATAAACATAAAGCATTAAGGGATAGCGAGTGCACGATTGTGAAATAATGAAGCTGTCAGTTAGGTCATCACCCAGTCGCGGGGCATACAAGCCAAAGAAAAGATAGAGTGCGAGTGCATAATTGATAGAAGAAAAGGGTCTTGTTACTCACTCATGAGAACAAATTTGAATGTAAGAAAGGTACAACAAGTTGGTGAAAAATTGACATGTGGTTCATTTCAAGTCTACAAGGGAAAAAAAAGGAAAAAAGGTGTGTACTTTTTCTAGTAGGGATCATACAGTTTGAATTAATGGTAGCATTAGTTACAGAGAGATGATTGCATAATTTTGCAAGTGCAATAATTTGGCATTCAATTGGACAAGATGCCAATTTCATGACTATAAGTTTGAATGATTGATCTTGATTTTGTACAGCTCTCATTTCTGCATCCTAAGATTTTCTGTAAAGAGCGATAGAGCTTGTTTGTCTAAAATAGTTTGTCTGAGATAGTAATTTGAAGAGGAAGGATGAGTCAAGCTATTGTTCCCACTACTTCACAGGGGTCTGAGAAGAAGGAGGTCACACCAAAAAAGTATGTGGAAGAATTTTCTGAGTTGCTGCCCGGGACTTTGAATATGAAAAGTGCAAATTGGGATGAATGGAAAGGCGGATGGTGCCAACGCAGAAACCCGGTCACCCCAAATTACTCTGGTAATAGCTTGTTCTATTATTTCTAGAATAATAGGATTAAATCAGTCCCCATTTGCAATCCCTGGGATTTGAATATGGCCAAATTAATTGTGCTTGATGTTTATGTTAACATAGGTCTTATTAGGGAACTTGCTAAGAACTATTGCCCAGTTGCTAGGGTAATTAGAAAGAAAAATAAAGAGACCTTAGTTTCCATAGATAGGAGGTCAGTGGTAGAAGTTTTTAGGATCACTGATGCATTATGCACAGATATTTATTTAAAGAAGATTAAGGTAGGTTATGTCAAGAGAGAACATTTGATTAAGAAATATGAAATGCCTAAATTTGTTCCCAAGGTAGATAGGAACCTAGTGAAAATCCTAGACAATCTCAAACCACCTTTTGACCTATCCCTATTTCACCATTACATAAAGTGCATGGTGTATGGTTTGAGAAGAGTATTAGGTTTTGATGGAGATTCTACAGTGCCTCAAGATGTACTCATGATGGCTATGAACATTCAGCACCCAAAGGTCAACACTGACTATGACTATGTGGGATACATAGTTGATGCTATTCATGACGCACTAGTGGAAGATACAGTTAGATGCCCCAGTACCTACCTTCAAACATTATTCTCGTTTGATGTATATGATTCTATATTATAACAGGGCATCTATGGATAAGGAGCTTGAATTATTTGTTTTAGAGTATGGTGTCGATGCACCAATCTAAAGATGGACCCAGGTATGTGATAGTTCATCCGTCAACTCATCTTTTGTATGCTTTTGTAATTGGATTGTGGATCCAATTTTTGATTTATTGGGAACAAATAGGCATAGACTTCCATTTGAAGTTAGAAAAGTTTTGAGAGCTTGGGAATTTTTCCAAACTGGCCTATCACTCACAATTGGGGTGAATTTTTCTTCTTTGATTAAATTAATATCATTAGAGTGTATGGCTGTACACAACCACCTCACATCCTCCCAAAATTTGTTCCTCCTAGGATTGCATTGTTGGAATTTATTTAGCAGATCACTTGGGTTGATAAACAATTTTTAGAGGGACATAAGAAGGGTAATTTCATCCCTAGATTATGGGTAGGTTTTGATTTATCCATTGGGAAAAGATTTTTTGACATAATTAATGACTTCTTGAAACAATATAGAATGTCTACAGTAGTTTCCAAGTTCTATGATCCAAAACAGTTTGTACAAACAACACTAAAAATAATGACTCATTGGCAAAAGATTAGAGATCATGAGCCATTGGATGATGAGGATGTCATGAGAAATAAATTAAATAAGCATGAAGTTCAGGAGAGGAGAAGAAAATGGAATGATCTCCTTAGGGCAGAAGCTGAATGGAAAGAGTTAGACACTACTTTCTCTAGTTTTTTCCCTGATCTCTAGTATTTACAAAGGATAGAGGAAATGCTTAAATCCTATGACACTCTAATGGCACAGGTACCATATTTTAGTGCTAAGGATGCACAATCTCAAGGTTCCCCAATTCCTAATGCATTGCATGACCCAAAACATTAAGAGAAACAAGAGGAAGAGCATCAAGAAGAAGAAGAAGAAGTTGGTGAGGAAGATACCTCTGCTAGAGAACCACCCAAGAAAAGGTAGAAGAAAGAACACAAAATGATGCAGGAAAAGAAAATTATTGCCAAGGCTATGATTAATGAACATGATAAATATTTTAAAAGGCTGAAAAGACAATTGCAAAAAGAGTCTCAAGCTGAAGGCCAAGGGGATAAGAAAATGGTTCTATTTGAAAAGGATGACGAGAGAGTCATGACAGCTAATGAATTGATGAAAGATGATGAATTCATAAAGTCTGAAGAGTTCAATACTTTTTTGATCAAGCTAAAACAAAAGGACTTGAGGCAAGGATTGACCACAGGTGAAGAAAATATAGATAAAAATGAAGAGATTGTAAAAACACTCCAGGATTATGATCCTGAGAGTGAACTAATCACTATGGAGAAAGCCAGATTGTTGGTACAAAATAGTGGAGTAATGTTGATGCCTAGTTGGGACTTATAGTCCACATTTATATCAGGAGGCAAGAAGACCCCGTATTGAAAATAGAGTTTGAGATGGATGAAGTTTTGAAAGGATCAAGATTTGATCCTAAGTCCAAGACTCTTGCTATATGGTCATTGGCCCCTGCTACACAAAAGCCTCTGGTCATGACTATCAGAGAGGAAAAGAAGGTAAACAAAATGATTTGGAATCTACAAAACACTATAGATACTAAAATAGCTCAACTGATGACTCAGGTATCATTCATGAGCATGGCAAAGGTTGATGATTTATCAAAGAGATATGAAACAACTTTTGGTCAGATGATGGCCTTAGCAAAAAAGCATGAAGAGGTTGTGGTTCTCAACCACACATTGGAAGAAGAGATTGCTAAATTGAAAGAAGAATTAGTGGAGAGTAAAAGAGAAAAGAATTCAATTCCTCAAGAAGTGTCAAAGATTGAAACAGATGCTACACTAGTAGAATTTGGCAAATAAATGACTAAGTGACTAAAAACTTTAGTCACATGACTAAAAGTTTTAGTTACATGACCAAAACTGATCATAATTGGTAAATAAATGACTAAATAAATGACCAATTTGGTCATCAGGTAAAATGACTAAATAAATGACCAATTTAGTCATCGGGTAAAATGACTAAATAAATGACCAATTTGGTGATCGGGTAAAATGACCAAATAAATGTCTAAATGGAGGATAGTTAATATAGTTAACAAGATTTTTCTAAATTAAATTAAGTAAGCCAGTTGGTTTGAAGATTATATCAAGTTATAGTAGTCCAATTAA
>MU227527.1:6398037-6414458 GCA_018584345.1 Thuja plicata | reverse complement strand
GACTAAATTAACGACTAAATAATTAAATAAATGACTAAATAAATGACCAAATCAATGACCAAATCAATGACCAAATTAATGACTAAATTAATGACCAAATAAACTACCAAATGACCAAATAAATGACTAAATATATGACCAAATCAATGACCAAATAAGTGACTAAATTAATGACCAAATCAATGACCAAATTAATGACCAAATCAATGACCAAATTAATGACTAAATTAATGACCAAATAAACTACCAAATGACCAAATAAATGACCAAATTAATGACTAAATATATGACCAAATCAATGACCAAATAAATGACTAAAATAGTTTAGTCATAAATTTGGTCACGAGATAAATGACCGGCAATAAACTACCAATGGTCACGTGACCAAATTTGGTCATTTATCTACAATTTTTGGTAGTTTATTTGGTCATATATTGTTATTTTTGTACTAGTGCTACCACAAAGGCAAAAGAGGATTCGTCAATGGTAGAAGGCCAGTCCAAAGAAATGTCACAAGGACAGAGCACAAATGTCATGTCCATCATATTGCCAATACTTCAACATTGAATTGATATTTTGAAGTATAAGACTGACATAGTGTATACACTATATGGCTCATTGCAAGAAGCATCACAGGTAGCTATTGAAGCCATGACATTCTTAGAGCCCACATTCAAGACTTGGTCAGGAAGGGATAGGCTGATGGATAAACTAAAAAAAGCCATGTTATACAGTGATGATTTTTTTGACAAAATTACAAATACCATTGAAATGATCAATGAGGTAAATAATACATATGGTTTCTTTAATGGAAAAGCTAACTTGATAAGTGGTAATTTGCAAGTATTTGGTGACTACTGCCCTCCCTTGATCCCAAAAATATATGATGAAGCTAGCATTCTGAAGCCACAATCCGAGTGGACAAATGGATTTGATGGGATATTAACAGATGAGGAGATGAAGCAGTGCCTAGAGAAAGATGTAACTGCTCAATACTACAATGAACTAATTGACAACCTCTTCAAGGTTGAGAGAGATATGGCAAAATTTGTTTCAGAGGCCAGATCAACCATTGACGCCAGGTGGACAGAGGCTGTTGCCAAATTGGAACATGTGAAGACTTTTGATTGGCCCACCACTAAAGAGGTAAAAAAGTGGGAAGCGAAGCTAAAAGGATGAAGAGGATACTGTCAAACTGTATCAACAAACCTTATTCATACTTCACCAATTTTGGCTACCTATGTTCGGTTGCAGTTTTTGTTTTTATGTTAACAGGAAATTTGTTGTCAAAGAGATTTTGTACATCTTTCCCAGTGAGTCCGTAGCTTGGTGCATCCTTAGTTATAAAAGGATTCCAAGACTACTGGGAAAGAGATAGCCATTTTTCATTGGGATGCATAAATTTAATAAAAAAACTATGGTTCAAGACTTATAAGTGTTTTTGGGTTTTGAAATACTGTTGACTGTAATAGCAATTTTGATCATGAATACAAATGAGATCCACCAATAGTTTCTGAAACATGTGATGAACATTTTTTCTTTATTATGATTTTCTGAATTTTATGTAAATTGGATGTTTGAGGAATATTCAATTTATGCATCTATTAGGCATATTTTGAAATAGTTTTAGGGTTCTTTCATGGAAATATTAAAATTTCCTTAGGAGCATTTTCAGTGGGATTTAGTTTCTATAATGAATTTGATGAATTAATTTGTTATATGTGTGAGGATAGACATATAAGGTATGTTTATGTTTATGTCAGAATTTATAGTTGTCTTAAATTTTCGTTCATGAGTAAGAAGGTTAAATCTATGCAACAGTGACTCCGTGCCCTAGGATTAAGCATTGGTCTATCCTCCATTGAATTAGGTGACTATCACTATTAAAAATGACTTTTACTTTTATGTTCAGTCTATTTCAATAAATGTTATAGTGATTAACTCCTGTAATTCCATTCATATTCTACTGGAATAATTTAGTGATTTCATTATTATGAGTTAGAAGGGTAATCCCGCCCGAGTTAATGGAGCTCAAAGTGTAGGAGGTTTAAAAACCTTGTTTCTGTCATTCTGTATCTTGCATGGTCAGTGTTTGGGATAAATAGAGAAATCTCTCTGAGAGTATTTTTATATCAGTAAGAAAAGGAACTAATACATCCCAAGGAGTATCAAAAAGTTTGATCACGAAGATAGCATGAGATACCAGATACCATTTGACAAACCAAAAGAGTTATGAAAATGAAGGTAGCATAGAAATGCCCAATATCAAGTGACAAACTAAAATTTTAAATCCTCTAACAAGGTCAAACCTAATAGTGTGTTTTTAACCTTTAACAGGGTTGGCTCTTCACCGAGCTCACTTCAGAAGAGTGAAAATTTTGGGTTACCGGTCCCAAGTGGGTTTTCCCTTAACATGGTTTCCACATTAAAAATCTATGTGTCAATGTGTTTATGAGTCATTACTTTAGTGTTTTTCATTACACATAGCTAATCTGGATTGATCGGTATACTCTAAGTAATTTACTATTTTTTGGTAAATTAACAAATTGCTATTCAGTAAACATACAGAATAAGGTTTTACAAAGCATTCCAAGCAGTAGTAATTTGATAAGTATATTTGAAGGCATTCATCTTATAGGGCTGAAGATAACTAGAGGCTTAATATTGTGGTACTAAGTTTTTGGGTTGATTAATTATAATATTTTTGAGGCCACTGATTCATCCCCCCCTCTCAGTTATTACTAACATGGTTCCTATACATACAATCTCTTTCTAGATGTCCTACCTTGTGACAATAATAACATTCCACACCTATTGTCTGCCAGGGTCCAACATTACCTCTAGGATTCCTCAATCGATAGTTCACAGCCATGTGTCCCTAGTTTCCACAAATAGTGCATGTAACATTCATGTTTCCTTCTCTTCTTAGAACACTCACCATTTTGTTAAGAATTCTTGGTGATGGTACTCTTGATCTGTAATGTTCTACCTTTTGCATAAATTTGTTGCATGTGTAACAATAGCCATTGAAATTCCCTTCAAATGATTTACTATTGGTTCTTTATCTACACTCATAAGCTTGATGATCATACTTATTGCAATTGTAATAATAACCATCAAAATGAGTAGTTTTCTTCTACATAAATTAGCAGTGTGTCTAGGATTTCCATAATTGTAGCAAGTGGGTTTAGTAGGCTTCTCACCTTGTGGACTAGTATAAACCTTAGGAATCTTTGATTGTTTCTCAGGACCAGACTTGGATGATTTTCCTTTTTTAAATTTGTTGTCACCAGTATATCCTAGGCCAGAAGTATCTCTAGGTTACCTTTGATTCTTCAATTATTCATGAATCCTGTATAGCCTTTGTTCATATTTCTTGATTTTTTCATTTGTATCTCTTTCAATCTTCAATTCCTTCTTCACTTGTTTGATTTACTACCTCAATATTTCATTTTAAGCACACATTTTTATGTTTACATCATTAATGTCACTTAGTTTTCCATTCAATGCATGGTTCTCATGTGTCAACCTCTAAAGTATAACATCCTTTTCTTTGTCATATTTTCAACATTCTTCTTGGCCAATTCAACAGTCCTTTTTTCATCTTTAGAAGCTCTCATGCCTTCAATCATTTCACACATCCTTATGGATTGACTTTCTTGTTCATGTTCGTCATGGTTTCTTCTTCAGTCAGGATCTTGTTCTTTTCCATCAGATCTTATATTACTACCTCGGCTTCCTCAGAGTTAACACTTCATTCAGATACTTCATCAATGTTGTCTAGACAATCTTTCAATTTGTCAGACAATTCTTTCCTATTTTCTAATGAGTTCTTTAGCCTATTCTTCAACTCCTTAGATCTACTCCCAAATTTATCAAAATGTTCCTCTAGAGAGATTATCTCTGATACCAATTGTTGGGAATAATATGTATTAAGAGGGGGGTGAATCAATATCTATAAAAATTTTAAAATTTTACTGATACCCTTAAATAGAAACAAAAGAAACTTCCAAAATATGAATCATATAACTGAAACTATAAAGTAAAAGTGTAATGAATCAAATGACAACACATGCACACACATAAAGCTCTAATTTTTATCATGGAAACCCTTGGTCAGAGGGAAAAACCATGGTGGGGAAGAAATCAACAATCTCCTCACTACAATAGAAAAGAGTGCTCTGTTAGGAGCCTATAATTTATCAATTTCTAGGTGACTCACCTTGTGAGGAGTGACCGATACCTTATTATAAGTATCAAAATTCCTATTACAAAATACATTGTTAGAGGATTTTAATCCCACTTATGAAGTGTTCACCCTGTTAAAAGATTTACAATAAATTCCTGCTAAAGACTACCCTGTTAGGGGATTTAGACTTGTTGAAACTATGCTAATCATATCCTTGATGCTTTGTACTTGTTCTATATCCAAACCTAAATCTTCTCCGGAAATAGCTCTGTAATCACAACTTAAGCTCTTCCTAATAATAACACTTCATCAACTTTTCAACAACACTTCATCTAATTCTCACAAGAAGCAACTATCATCTTAAAACCTTGTATAATGTTTTTACCTTTGACTTTAAACCTAATTAGGGTTTCCATTTCCCTCCAAAATTTCTTTTCTAATCTTAACTAACTCACAAAAACTTGAAATCCTTACCGCGTCGGCCATTACAAACTTTAAGTTGTTATCCCCAATGTGAAATATTCCTTCAGCTTAATTCACCAAAACTTACCTTGGATTCATACACAAGTATGTACACAATTCCCTAAGAATTGAATTATTCAATTCCTCAAACAATGTACTACATTTCTCATGTTTTCCAGATTCACTGAATCATGGACTGACATAACCAATTTAGTCATTTAATCAAAACTTATTAATCACCTTTAGATTTTTCCTATTCACTACATTGACTGGTTAATAATACCTTCAATTTTACCTCTACTAGTGTGACCTAAGAGTTGCAATCACAAATCATGGTTCACCTATTGTCTTTACACCTTCCAATTTACCCATAATAAAACTTGTCTTCTTTTACCAAGCTAGTCTTCACATGTTATTTTGTTCACCGGTTACCTTAATTAACTTCTTTTTACTGATTGGGTATAACTATGTACCAGTTGGTTAAATTCATGTACTTACTTACAACATTCTTACCTATGTAATGGTTTTCCATCAATGACAACCATACTCCATCAAATCATCATAAATGTCATCTACCAACATTCTTCTATAAACACTGCAACCTCTGCAGACTTGCACAAAACTATATGATAGTTGGGGCTGATTAATGTTATTTTTCCAAAACCTTCCCAAACCTATCTACATTCTTATTCTTGACCGATATTGGTATTATAGACTCTTTCCAACCTCCTTTGATAGTTACAACCACCTTTTGGACCGATGGATACATTCTTGCAATTATTTTGCAAGAATTGATGTCACATTTAAGATAAACTAATTTTCTCTCAAAATTACAATATTTTTTCTAGAAAATATATAAAAATACTTGGGCATTTAAATATTTTTACAAAAGTTTCACCAAATATTTTAATATAGTTAGTTTTCATTACAATAATTAGTAAGATTCAACCAATATGCAACCAAGATAAGTATTAACCTTACGTAATTTCTCGAAGGAATCTGTCCGATGTGGGATCCATCCGTGGATAGATTCCCCTACAAAATTTGTCATCTAGGGTAATAAATGAGATGTGTTAAAAAATAAAATAAGTACAAAGGGTAAAATATTGAAACAAAGAGAACTAATGAAAATCACATAAGCTTAAAAGTGCAACATAATGAAATATTGAAAAGCGCATTACCATATTGAGTTTCTCTTCTTTTTGAGAATAGTTTAATATTCTCTACTTAATAGGGCCAACCACATGAAGGTGAAAACTCTTTTGGCCCCTCCCCCCTCACATTGCTCTCAATTTCCTATACCCAATCATATAACATTAATCATTCATTCATCCATTAACAACATATAACATTCATTCATTCATCCATTAATAACATAACATTCATTCATTAACATATAACATCCATCCATTAACATATTCACATTCATTCATTAACATATAAAATTCAATCTTTCATTTTTTACATATTGAAAAAAATATGATTGTCAAAAATATGATTTTTTAATATTCATTAACATATTATCAAAAATATGGTTTTCATAATATGATTATAATCACTTTTTTTTTGTTTCTTTTTTTGCAGCTAAATAAAGAAGTGGAGTATCATTTTCTAAATCATCTTTCCCCCATTTAATTGTTCTACCCCGCACTCATGATATTAATGTATGCCTAGTCGTGTACTCACAATGTGGAGGCCGCTACAATGGGGGGTCTGCTGAAATAACAAAGAAATGTTAAATTGATATATTTTATTATTATTGTTACAAGTATTTCAAAAATGAAAGGAACATTAGAGTGGTGCTCTTTACCTGATGGGGCCACATCATGTTCTTGATCTTGTCTAGCCTTATCATGCTCAACATGTTGATCACGCTCGACATGTTCTAAAGTTGAAACATGAAAGATTACATTAATTAATACAAAAATTATAATCAAAGATGTTTAATTATATTAATCCATACTACTTTTTGTATAACACTTGAAGACATCCAGTATTGGGATGTATACCATGACCTTCATCTACAGGCTATGCTCCACCCTCACCAGGATGCATTCCAATGTCATATGCAATATTATCATTGCTTGCCTATTTAAAGAAAATAAACACATAATTACTTTATCATGGAAACTAATATTAAATATATTGCACAAGTATTCAATTTTAAATAAACTTCATTGAGTTTATTTACCTATGTGTCGGATGTAGTGGAAGCTTGTGTTTTCCCAGTCAAGAGTCTTAGGAATTCAGCCATGGCTCCATAGCCTTGCTGGAAGAAAATATTCAGGTCCAAGGTTCTGTGGGAACTCTATTGAATTTAGAGCCCCAATTTTTTGCATAAGATCATGAATTTTTCTTCTATGGTGTGATAATTTTTTGTTTTTTTGCGATTTATTATTTGGATGCAATATTTCATGTATTGATACTTACAATTCATGTGGCTAATTTAATATAACCACCAAAGCCAAGTTTGTGTTGCTTGTGTTTTTCTAGTCTTGCCTTTGTTTCCTTCGATGTATCGGGTAGCCTATGAATTTCTTAAATATGTTAGATTATGTAAAAATAAAGAGTAACCAGTATATAATTACATTGTTTATAGTATCACATACCTTCCTTGGCTCGATGGTGTCTTTCATTTTTACCTTTTATCCTTCTCCTTTATATTTGACACCAGGTCCTTACACTCCCTCTCCAAAATAATGGGGAATGCTCATACATTTTGTTCTTCTCTAAACATGACCTATATTGGTTCCTCAAATACTTTAGATATGTACCATCTTTCTTAAGGACCTTGGTTCGGTTGAATGTGCTATTACCAAATGACACAACTAAATGATTAATGAGCTCATCTTTTAAATCTTGATTTTGGGCATTCCACTGTCTACGTATGGCGGGCCCGAAGATCTCCAATGTAATGTCATTTTGATGTTTATAAAAAACATCATTTCCTGCAAAAAGATCATGAGATCATTAGTCTAAAAGGAGTGATCAATAAGTAAATTTCAACTGGATTATATATAATAATAATTAAATCATTTTAAATTACCTAGGACCTTCTTTATCTTTATGGGAATGAAATCCTTGGTCACCACAAATATGACCGGAAATGTTCATGTACTAGTAATATGGGAAGATATAGGAAACGGTGCTAAAACATCACCAATACTAGTGTCCTCTGCATCCCAATGTACATGTCCTGACACATGTTTTGGCATGTGTTCGCTACTAGAGAGTGCACTACCTCATGCCTGGATGCTATGTGTTGTTGACATTTCAATCAACAATATAGGCATGGATGATGGGGTTGGATGATGTGATGTATGCACAGGAAGATCATGATTGACACTTTTACCAACCTCTACTCCCTAGGAAGAACCTATAGTGTCATGCCAAAATTATAGGAAAATACACACCAGATTTTTTTTAAACATGGAATTTACTAATTTTTTTCTTGTTGAAGAAGTACACGTGTTTACTAGATTCACTCTGGGTTACAACATACTTAGTTTAGATAAATTTTCTCATGGTGAGAGGGAGTAATCAAATGAAGTTGAGGGGAATCATGACAAACATTGACCTTGTGGGTAACTCCTCTTCCAAGGTTGACTTGTCAACATCCCTTGTTAGCGTTAGCCATTGTGTTTCAACTAGTGTGACTATCCTTAGTTAGGTTTAAATATTTAAGTCTGATTAGTTATAGTTTTGATAGTGAATGTTTTGATAAAGTCTTCAAACAATAAATAAATAACCTTGAATTATCTTTCTCCAATAATTTCACTTTTACTCTTAATATGCAGTCATTATTAAAATAATACAGTATGACAATAATAATTATGTTAATTAAATTGCCCCTTTATGAAATCAAATAATACATTTAAATTATTAATATAAAATATTATAGTCACCTTTAACATGTTGCTTCTAACCCTTGTAGTATAATTATATTGTAAACCAATTAACACATATTAGTCAAAAGAAATTACTATAGTCATAATTAAATTAAACCCAAACATTTTATTTTTAAACCTTATATTATAATCATTTGGTAGGATCGTTATATTAATCATGTTTAAAAATCTAATAAAATGAAGCAATATACTATAGCAATATTTTCTCTTATTTTAGCATATATTTTAAATCATTACATTAAAATCATTATGTCAGAGATGTTATATTTAATTCATAATGTCACAACATTTAACATTATATTATACCCCAAAAGGTCACTATAATAACAACATCTTGATTTTTAAATCTTCTATTATAATATTTTTATTTTAATCATTATATCTATCACGTCCATATTGTAACATATTTTAAAACTTATTAAAACAAGATTATTCAATGCATTACAATAACATATGTTTGAAATTATTATACCAGAAACACTATGTCATTTACGTCATATTCTAAATCATAACATATTATTATTTATTATTTATTTGTCATGCACTTTACGATTAAAAAAATTATGATAGTATTAATTACATGCTAATTTGGTGGTTTAATCCTAACTCTACTCTTAAATCATTATCACAATTCCTTCTTTTAATTATTTCTATGACACTATTTTATAACGTTATTTCTTCCCTCTTCCAATATACACCTAACTAAAACTCTCCAAAAGACTCACAAAATTGACTTTTAAACAATTATTATTATTTTATTCTTACAATACCAACCCTATTTAGTGTTTCTAAAACCATCTAAATGAGATTGTTTTTTAAAGAAAAATGGGGATAACCACTATATATATTATTAATATAAAAACTGATTCAAGGGCTCAATCGAGAAATAACCAGTAAGAAAACCCGATATCCTTTCCCAATACAATATGCCCAGTACGATATGGGGTATATATTTTGACAAAATATAAGCACCTACACTACGCCACAATATTAAAAAATTTAGCTAAATGCTTTGATAAAGAACCAAACAAAGTAGTTAACAAAATTGGAGACCATATCCTTTGGTTATTCTTCCATTACGTTGGGTCCCCAACTATCTAAGTCTGGTTGTGAATGTGGAGACCAACCAAAGGATGCCACATTCCATCCTTGGGTGTTAGCGCCTTCCTGCATGGGAACTACCCACCTATCAGTGTCTGAATCACCTTATCCAACAATATACTCTCTTTGGGCAGAAGGTCATTCCCATCCATCAAATTCAAAAGGTTTCTCATTTGAAACATGGGCTCCACCCAATCGCAGAGCTGACGGATCATGGTCTGGTGTTTCACGAGCTTGAGAGGAGTTGCTCCATCTTGGAGGGGCGTTTGGATGTTCTAACAAATCCAAGAGAGCAATGACCATAGCCCTAATATTTTCAACCAGTGCATGGCCCAAAATTCTTCCCAAAGCGTATAGGGCATGCTCTATATAGCAAAGGCTCTTCTTCTTGAAACTGCATTTAAACCCATCAAAAATCACCATGAAGTCATGATTAGACAACATGAGATGACGTGAGAATAGACCACCCACCAATGTGTGGACACACCAAAGATCATAGCTTTGCATATCCCACTTAAGCGCATTATTGAGCATAATTTGTGGTTTGACCACCTTGTTGGCAATTATCTCTAGCAGTTGAGGTGATTGTAGTAGGTCCATGGCATTGGATAGAAAGATGGTCACAATCTACGATGGGTATATGAAATGCTTCAACTGGGGCGTAAGAATTTATTCTGCGATCACTTGGAAAACTATGACCCTAATCATCAGTGAATAACAATCAAACATGGTCAGCAAAATCGAGTCATCAATCTTCCACAAAAATACATCCTCCATAATATCGGGTTGTAGAAAAATTCTATAGTTTCATGGCAAGATTTCATGATGGTATTGCCCACACTGCACACATTTTGTACATATCTCCTTCATCGATTCTATATTTTTAGTAATATGCTAGTGAAGTAGAATTGTGTTGATGGTAAAGAAGTATAGCATTTATAAAATGACGAGCTAATATTGGTACAAATTTCATTTAATACTAAATCCCCTGCGATCTTAAATCATAAATCTATACTGCACATCCAACCTGTTAGTTCTTTTTTCTGCAACCCTCAATCCTAAAAGAGAAAGTGGGAATTAGACCTAGAGATCTTCATCTAATTTACAAAGTCTACATCATCAATAGATTGAGGACATGAAAATCCAACATTAACAAGGTTCGATGACCTTATTCACTTTGAGTTCCACACACTCGATAGGGTGTTCCTAATAACATGAATCTGCACATATAATAAACCTCTTGCTACACAACACTATGCACACACACAACTGTGGATAGTTCTCAGACTTGTAGATGATGGGCATTTAAAACTCTACAAATCTTATGCAAGATCCCACCTACATTAAGTGTGTTGAAAACTAGATAATTTATCTTCACATTTATAAACATGAAACTAAAAGGATTGGTAATGATTTGAATTGATTCTGAAAGTACTTCCACACTCATATAGATTAGTGCCTTGCATTGGGTTTACAGAGTCTAAATACATCCATGATGAAATCTGTATGAACAAAATCTCAATAGACCAGCTTTCAATATGTTACTACCTTACACTAACAAACCTACTTCTATCATCACAAATTTCTACTTATGAATCCAATTCTTGTGTTCCAGATCACAAATACTTGCTCTCAGAATTTAACTCTTCCCTTAGAAGAGACCCATGAACATGCATCACAAAACACACAACAAATGTGCAGAAAAATTCCAATATCCTTAATATTCAAATTTGTATAAGTCTGAATACAGTCACTTGAGACTATTGTTGTTCAGAGAAAGAAACTTATCCCTTTCCTGAAATGAGATCAATACTGAAACAACACAACCACACAAATATTTGCAGAGATGAATTGAATATCCTAAAAACATTCAATTCAAATGGTCTAAATGCACAGAAATGGAGACAACTCTATGATAACAATAGTTAACCTGCACTAATTGATCTACCATTGTTCATAAAAGAAAACTTATTAATAGAACATACTACATCTGCAACCTACAACTAAGAGAAAACTAACTGTACAAACTTGAAAAGAAAACTTTCAGAATTGGAACCTAAAATTGGAACCCCAAAATTAGAACCCCAGTACAATGGAAAAGACAGAAGATATAGAGAAAGGGAAACTCCTAATTCTTCCTTCAACAGGCACCTGTCCTTTCCCACCAAAAATATCTAAAATTCTAATCTTCTTCAATTTCCTCCTTCAAAACTGAAAATCTGATTTAGTTTTAAAAATATGTCCTTTGTTGTTTGAACAACCTTCTGTCTGATTTATGCATTTGAAACTTTCTTAAAACCCCTATAAATTACACAATCATATTTTCAATTCATATACTCTGTGCAAATTTAAGGATTAAATCCTAATTTTTTGTGTAAATTTAATTGTTTTATCATTCTAGAATTTTATCCTTCTTCCCTGCACATTTATTTTTTATTTTAACTCTCATGTCTACACAGGACACCAGATTACACCACTTGTCATATTCTGATTCACTCTACTTAACTGTCGTGACTATGTGACTAACCACTAGCAATTATGTTGTGCATTCCAAAACTAATTGCTATCTCCTCCATACCCCCATATTTGCGGGACTAACCACCCTCGCAGACTCTCTAGTTATTTCCTTGACCGCTTCACTACCTCATGAGAGCATGAATAACCCTCCTCCTACTTCGCAACTACATGACTAACTGCCACATGTCAGCATCTTGCAATAATTTCCTCTGATCCTTCTTCTCTATCACAAGTGCGCAACAAGCCACCACCTGTCCCAACTGTCACTTATGCGGGCCCTGCCAAAACTTGTTTGCTGTCAAAGTCACCCACCTAGCACGCAAATTGAGGCACCTCCTATGTGTGCATGTGGAGATCCTCCTTCTCATCTTCACATTACTATACATCTATTTTCTCATTTAAACATTGGCAAAGTCCTTCACCCCACCAATGTGGGATTATAGTTTTGGAGGTTTTAAATCCTTTGTGCATATTAGCACCCAAAATATGGGACCCACAACCTCATTCATTCCACCAGCCAAGGGGGCTACCATTGGGCCTCTTAGCTCTTATTCATTTCAATGTGTAAGCATTTTAGTATAAAAACACTTTAGAAATCCCACCCATAAGCAATGTGGGATAAAATTGTTACATGTTTTTTAAGTTTTAAAAGTTTTTCATGCATGCACAACACCTTGCCTTGTTGCTTGCACTGCCTTTTCTTTGTATTGTGCAATTTTTTCATGAGATATTGCAGAGACACCTCCTTTTATTGACCATGCACAGAATTTGAGGATGCTTTACATGTCTTTCTTGTCATTGCGCAAGCCTCTCATATGTTGTGCAGACTCCTTATTAGCCTCCATGCAACCCTCCAACATTTTGATTGTCTTGTGTGCAGGAATTGGAGGAAAAAAAAGCATCTTCCAGACACATTTTCATTTCCCCTCCAAAACAATATGTCGTCTTTTCTTTTCAATTCACTGCCCTTTTCCTACATGTCACACAACTTTTCAAAAAAAACATGCACCATGTGTGGGCTCTCTGTTTGACTGTGCAGCCTACCAAAATGCATTGGCTTGATTGTTTAAAATCTTCTTCCATTATTTTGTCTCCCCAGTCTTCATCATCAATGCATAGACTCCATGTTCTTTCTCCCTCAAATTATCAATGCGCATGGTGCATTTGACATATACATCTCTGTTGAAATGTTTTTAATGTTTTTATAGAAATGTTGCCTCCTTCATTTCATTGTGTAGACACCTCTTTGTAATGTTTGTGCATCCTTTTTAGCCATTACACATGGCAAGTGCATTGGTTTAGAGGTTTAAAAAAGGAAAAAAAGTTCTATTTCACTCACCTGCGGGCTTCTTTCTAACTGTGCGGGCCTCCAATCAACACTCCACTCTTTAAAACAAAGCCTCTTAATGGAAATTATCATTTCCAATATTCATTTGTTTTGGAATTTTTTTTTCCATGCGTGGGGTCCTTCTTATCATTTTGTATGTGCAGCTCCTCCATTCAAACCCAGCGCAGACATTGTTCTCCATTCCATTGTTGAAATTTCTCATATGCTCTTCTCTCCAAATCCTGTATGTTGCATCTTTTTTGGAAAAATTATCATTCATTTTGCCTCGTTTGCACTTATTCAAAAGATGTCTTAGACATAGGAACTTCTTATGCCTTTTTCCTTCAATTGTGATAGTATCATTCATTTTTTAATCAAATTAACCAGCTTATAAGAACCATATTCTGCTAGATACAAAGGTCTTCCAAAAGCCTTATGATACTCAGAAGGAACCCATACAACTGGAAAAATTCCTCCATATACATTAACAAGATTTGCAATTTGTCTCTATAAGCCTTGAATGTCACTAGATCACACCCACACAACTGAAGATTCTCCTAAATTTGTTTCATTAAACATTATGTTAGAATATTCCCAAAGGATAACTGAGAGGGGGGGGGTGAATCAGTTATTAGTTAATTTAATTCTTTTCTCTATTAACTCCAAAATATAATAAAGTAAATGCACATTCAGATACTTTTTTATAATAATCGCTGTGAGAAGATTTTGCAACCCTGTTAGGAGTTGTTCTTTACAATGCAATAAGTATAGTGACCTGGTTAAGGGTCTGACCCTATTAGGAGTTTTTTACAAATAACCCGGTTAAGGGTGAGGAATCACTATCCAAAAGCTCACTGCTTCAATGGTGAAGGCTACAACTTTCTGTAGAACATATATACACTATATCTAATGATGAACTATAGAGTAGACCTATTTTCTTGATTAGTTCCAATGTATTGTAATCTTCCACTACTTCTTCACATAGATCCTTGATGAATGAAATGCAACTGATATTCTACTCTGTACTTTTTCTAACACATATCTTATCATTCACACATAGCATTTACAAATGAACTACTATAAGTATCTTCCTCAAAGTATGAGATCATGGGACCTGTTAGGAAACTCTTCATAACATCCTTGTCAGTTAAACTAATCACGCAAGCATAATTACAACTGTGTAATATAAACTAAATAGATGTGACGCTTCACAAAGTTGGCTTCACCAAATTAACTCTAACATTGCAATCTTGTTAAAACACATTTGGTGCCTTTAGATAACTATTTTCAACTCATAACTAATCTTGAATACAAACACACATATCTTGAAGATAAGCGCAACTCAAGAACCAATGCAAATACGTCATCTCTATACAAATAAACTCTAGAAATTGTAACTGCCGATAATAGATTAACACAACTTATCTGAAACATCAAATCTGATCCTGCATGTATGAATAAAGCATCAACAACATGTCTACAACATGAATATAACTGCACAAGGGTCAATATCATCATTCTGATAAGTACATATAGAACACTGCTATATATTATATGTTGTCATCAATGACAAACATACAAACAACTAGCTGCCAAAAGTAAATCTCTAACAATATCCCCCTTTGACATTGATGGCAACATATGATATTTAAAAACATCTTCAGCACATGGTGTCCTCTTTCTTTTTTATAATCTTCTCAATATACTTATCAAAGATTCCTCTACACTACTGTAGCTCTTCTGTCTGTGTCTGTGTTTTTAAGTTACATGATTATATACTCCCCTAGAGTATATGCTCCCCCTTACTACATACTCCCCCTTTGACATCAATGGAAAAGGGTGCTATAAACAATTAGGCACAGGTACTACTCCAGAAATAGAGTAGTCAACCATTCATTAGTCGCCATGGACTGATGTACTTGCTGCTTTATCTAATCAGACTCAGGAAAGGGAATTACTCCCAACTTCTCCCTGAGATACTCAAAAGTATCTTTTGATAAAGGCTTTGTGAAAATATCTGCCAACTGTTCTTTAGTGCTCACATAGTCCAATTTTACTTTATTATCTACAACTTTTTCTCTAAGAAAATGGTATTTGATCTCAATGTGTTTTGTCTTAGTGTGCATCACAGGGTTTTTGGACATGTTTATAGTACTGGTGTTATCACAGTGAATAACAATAGGATAATCAACTTGAATACCAAAATCTTTAACCATCTACTTGATCCAAACCATTGTTGAACAATTCAGTGTTGCTGCAACATATTTAGCTTCTGCTATTGACTGAGAGATACAATTATTCTTATTGCTTACCCAAGAAACCAACCTATCTCCAAGAAATACTGCTCCTCCAAAAGTACTCTTCCTGTCATCAATACAACCTCCCCAATCTGCATCTGTATATACATGAATTTGTACTTTCTCTGATTTAGGATATCATAAACCATAGTCTATAGTTCCCTTTAGATATCTGAATATTCTCTTTATTTCCATTAGGTGATTATGCTTGGGTTCAACTACAAATCTACCAACAATGCCAACTACATTAGATATGTTTGGTCTAGATTGAGTAAGATATGTAAGTTTTCCAATCATAGAGTTGTACAATGTCTTGTCAACTGCTATGGAATCATCCTCTTTAGAAAGCCTACTTCCTGTTATCATAGGAGTGCACACTGGCTTACAGTCTTCCATCTTGAAATTCTTCAATATTTCCTTCACATATTTGGACTGATTTACAAATATTCCTTTATCTATCTGCTTTACATTCACTCCCAAAAAATAATTTATTGGACCAATCATGCTCATTTCAAATTCATTATGCATTTCTTTTGCAAATTCTGCACTAAGCTTGTCATTACCTCCAAAGATAATGTCATCAACAAATATGGCAACAAGTAATAATCCATCAGGTGTCT
>MU227527.1:6380623-6397987 GCA_018584345.1 Thuja plicata | reverse complement strand
GATAATGTCATCAACAAATATGGCAACAAGTAATAATCCATCAGGTGTCTCTCTTATGAATAAGTTGCAATTTGTTTCTCCTTTCTTGAATCCAATCTTGGTAAGATAACCATCTAGTCTCTCATACTAAGCTCTTGGGGCATGTTTAAGTCCATAGAGTGCTTTCTTCAATCTGCATACCATGTCTAGTTTATCTGATAGATTAAATCCTTTAGGATATTCTATGTAGAATTCTTCCTTCAAGTCACCATTCAGAAAAGCTGATTCGACATCCATTTGATATACTTTAAAATATTTGAATGTTGCATAAGCCAAAAATAACTTAATGGCTTATAGTCTGCTCATAGGGGAAAATGTGTCAGTGTAATCTATTCCTTCCCTTTGTGCATATCCTTTACACACTAGTATTTCTTTGTTTCTGACCACTGTACCATCTTTATTCATCTTATTCCTGAATACCCACTTTGTTCTAATCACATTTTTGTGACTAGGTCTCAGAACCAATTCCCATGTGTCTTTTTTAATTATTTGATCTAATTCTTCTTCCATTGCATTCTGCCAATCAAAATCCTTGCAAGCATCTTCAAAACTTAAAGGTTCAATCTGTGAAAGTAAACATACCTCTTCATCCACTATTAAACTTTTTTCTTTAGATCTAGTCAAAACACTACTGATCTGATCTCCAATGATATCATCTTTTGAATGGTACCTAGATGTGAATTTTGAAACTTTAGGTGTGATATCCTCCGCTGTAATCTGTGATTCTTCTTTTCTTGATTCAGGGTCATTGCATGATACATTAATACAATCAAACATTTCTTCTATAACAGTTTCCTTGTTGTTGGGCCTCGGTTCATCTTCAATCATAGGTGCATATTCATAGTACCTTTCTTGAACCATGAACTTCTCATCAATCTTTACATGAGTACTTTCAATTATCTTCTTTAATCTCAAATTAAAACATCTGTATGCTTTTTTTTTAGTAGAGTAACCAAGGAAAATACCTTCATTGCTTCTAGCATCAAACTTACCAAAACCATCATCTCTCTTGATGTAGCACTTTCTGCCAAAGATTTTGAAGTATTTTACTGTAGGTACATTACCAAACCAAAGTTCATAAGGTGTCTTATATGCGCCTAGTCTTAGTTGTGTTCTATTGATAGTATAGATTGTTGTATTGACTATATCTCTCCAATAGGTGTGTGCAACTTTTCCTTCAATCATCATAGTGTGTGCTATATCAAGTATGATCCTATTCCTTCTTTTTTCAATCCCATTCTACTGAGGGGTTCTGGGTGCACTCAAGTGTCTTTTGATTCCATGTTCTTCACAGTACTCATAAAACTGGTCAAAGGTTAATTCTCCTCCTCTATCTGATCTTAGACACTTTAGTTTTAATCCAGATTCATTTTCAACTTTAGCTTTGAATATTTTTAAATTCTCAAAGGCTTCAAAATTCTCTTTTATGAACACAACCCACTTCATCCTTGAAAATTCATCAACAAATAAAATGAAATACCTTTCTCCGTAGTATGATCTAGTTTGAGTAGGACCACATAAATTTGTATGCACTAGGTCTAACTTGTTCTCAACTGAGTTCTACTTGCTTCTGAAAGAGATCCTTACATGCTTTCCCATAACACATTCCCTACACATTGTGTCAATTGGTCTTGCAATACTTGGAAGCTCTCTAACTTCCTTGACATTGTTTATCTTTACTATATTGTCAAAATTGATATGACAGAGTCTCTTGTGCCATAACCAACTGTCATCCACTTTTGCAACAAAAAAAATTACATATGAATTGAGCTGAAAAAAATTACCTTTTATTTTTGATCCAGATGCAATCATGTCACCTTATTTGTTGTTAATAATGCATTTATTGTCTTTGAATTCCAAATGTTAACCTTTGTCAAGTAGCTATCCAATGCTTAGTAAGTTGTGATGTAATCCATCAACATACAAAACATCATTTGTCTTTTTATTTCCATCCAGGGTGGTAGATCCTCTGCCTATGATAGGTTTAGGAGTGTTATCTCCAAATCTAACCATACCACCTTTGTACTTGTCTAGATGAACAAATCTATCTTTATCACTTGTCATGCGGTGAGAGCATCTGATGTCAATGATCCAATCAGTTATGATGTCTGCTTTGGAAATTAGGGCTAACTCCTGTGCTTCCTTTTCATCTTCAATGCCCATTTCCTAAAGAAATTTTCCCATCTCTTTAATGACAACAAATCCAATTTCACCCTCTCCTGAATCTTCATCTGTTACACCTTCTTCAGCATGGCAGCATTCCTTTTTGTATTTAGGTTTGTAATCAGATCTGAACTTCTTGACTCTTGTGGGACACTTGGATGCAAAGTGACCAATCTTGTTGCATGAGAAAAATTTGAATGGAATTTGTCCTTCATACTTTCCTTTGCCTTTCTTTTCTCTTTTATCAATCATGAAAATAACTTCTTCTAGTTCTTCATCAACTTCTTCTTTCTCATTAGAAGTGTGTAACATTTTCTTACCATGTATTGATGCTTTGAAAGTTGTTTCACTTTTGGGTTCAGTCTTCATTCTTGATATCTAAAATGCAGAGATTTTGCTGATCAAATTCTCTCTCTTGAAATATTTTGAAAATTGCATGGTTTCATTTAGAATATTGATCTTGCTCTCATAGTCTGTTTTCAATGTAGTCATCAGCTTGTCCATTATGTCTTCTTCTGATATTTCTCCACCATTGTTTCTGATTCTATAAATTGCTTCATTTATCCTCTGATTGTAGGCTCTGATGTTCTCTTCAGGTAACATCTCAAGATTGTTGTATTTATTTTTCCATGTCTTCCTGCGCGCATTCTTTGCTTGGATATCTCCTTCAAACATGTCTTCTAAATACTTCCATATTGTGTATGCCTTGTCTTCTTTCTTGATCTCAGAGAATTCACTGTCAGATAGTGCAATTATAAGGGCTTCTTTGGCAACTGCATTAGCTGTGAATGTATCCTTTTGTTTACTAGTGGCATCATCTCTTGCAAGGTATTTTAGAGAGGGAATAACAACTTCTTGTGTGGCTATCTCAAAGATATCAAAACCAACACAATGTATATGTGTTATCATTTTGTTCTTCCAATCTAGATAGTTCTCTCCATCGAACTTAGGACTCTCTTTTTTGAAGTATTCCATATAACCTACCTTAAGCTATTAGGCTTTCTCTTCAAGGAACTTGTCTCTAATACCAATTGTTAGAATAGTCCCAAAGGATAACTGAGAGGGGGGGGAGGTGAATCCGATATTAGTTAATTTAATTCTTTTCTCTATTAACTCCAAAATACAATAAAGTAAATGCACATTTAGATAACACAATAGACAATACCATAATTTGGTTACGGGGAAACCAAATGGTAAAAACCCCGGTGGGAATTAGAACCCACAATGAACTATAATTGTTTATAATAATCCATGTGAGGAGATCTTACAACCCTGTTAGGATTTGTTCTTTACAATGCAATAAGTATAGTGACCTGGTTAGGGGTCTGATCCTGTTAGGAGTCTTTTACAAATAACCCTGTTAAGGGTGAGGACTCACTGTCTAAAAGCTCACTGCTTCAATGGTGAAGGCTACAACCTTCTGCAAAATAGATATACACTATATCTGATGATGAACTATAGAGTAGACCTTCTATCTTGATCAGTTCTAATGTATTGTAATCTTCCACTGCTTCCTCACATAGATCCTTAATGAATGAAACACAACTGATATTCTGCTCTATACTTTTTCTATCACATATCTTATAATTCACACATAGCATTTACAAATGAACTACTATAAATATCTTCCTCAAAGTATTAGATCATGGGACCTGTTAGGCAACTCTTCATAACATCCTTATCGGCTAAACTAATCATGCAAGGATAATTACAACTACGCAATATAAACTTAATAGACACGACGCTTCACAAAGTCGACTTCACCAAATTAACTCTAACATTGTAATCTTGTTAAAACACATTTGGCGCCTTTAGATAGCTATATTCAACTCATAACTAATCTTGAATACAAACATGCATATCCCAAAGATAAGCGCAACTCAAGAACCAATGAAAATACATCGAATCTGTACAAATAAACTCCAGAAACTATAAATGCCAATAAAAGATTAACACAACTTATCTGAAACATCAAATTTGATCCTGTGTGTATGAACAAAGCATCAACAACATGTCAGAAAAATGAATATAATTGCACAAGGGTTAATATCATCATTCTGATAAGTACATACAAAACACTACTATATATTATATGTTGCCATCAATGACAAACATACAAACAACTAGCTGCCAGAAGTAAATCTCCAACACATTATGCTATGTTGACCATATTCTAGATGGTGTGATGTTTGGAAATTTTTTTTTGTTGCAATGGGACCTGGAGATTGTAAATGTGATGCCTTGGTGCCAGCAACAACATTTTGTTCTATCATTTTCAACTTGGCATACACAGGGAGAATACTGGTAAAGGTTTGGAGTTTTGATATTTACACCTGCTAAGAAATTGCTTGAAGGCTCTAAAGTTTTCACTTTTCCATTCTTCCATATTAGCACTTAATGTGACTCTCCAATGTATTTAAATTTCTTTGAAGTAAAGTGTCAAAACATTTCACATACCTTGTCTATTATTCCTCACTTGCATTCAAATTGCACTTGCATTCATTCAAAGGTTTTAAAACCTTATCTATAAATTCATTTTGTGCATATCTATGATGGTGTCATGCCAGTCAAACATAATTATTTGATGCCTCCATCAGGTTCTCACATGTCTCAAATATGCTTCCACAATATAAACATAAACCATTGTGCAATTGAATGATGAAGCATCAAACTAGCGGCCATTAAAAAAACTCATTATAATTATGCAAATTGATCTCATTAATAGCATCTGGCCTCTGGAACCAGATTTAAAAACTGACTGAACAACCATCTACAAATATGAGGACTGGAAAACCCACTCTTCTCCAGCATCTAAGGATGGTTGCCAACTGGATTCTCTTGAAAACATTAGGGTTACAATATATCATTGGTCCAACTTGGCAATTCTGAAACACTGTGCATATGTGGATGTCAGAACAACAGAAAATGCAAATTGATTATCCTTTACAAAAATAGGGAATCATGCCTTGAGGCTTAACCACTGATCAAAGAAATATATGTAGATACAAAGAGAGCGTATCCAAATCTGGAATCTCTAAACATATTCTTGAAAAAAAGTTATAAACCTCTGAAAGTGAGTATCCTGTGAAATCAATTCTATCTAGCACTTAGATCTGTAGAAATTTCTTTTGGATTCAATTCCACAAACCTTTCAAAAGAGACCCTTAGAGTCTGAACCTTTGAACATGGATTCATTTTCATACAAGGAATATAAAATTTCAATTATCTCTCTTTGATGATCAACTAATCAACCGAAATAAATATGCAAAGTTAGCATTTCAACTACTTTCAGAACTTAAAAACAATGAAATTGCCGAAATCTGATTTAGAATCGGCTAGGCAAAGTGGTCGAATGGATTGACCAAAGTATGAGACTCTTTAAAGAAGTTCACTTCTAGGTTTTAAATGTAGGGGAAAAATCAGCTTCTCATGTCCTTGAATGATGTACAACTTGTAAGGCCTCAAAGCAGGCTACTTAGACTTCTACTTTTTCATATTTTGAGAAACTAAATAAAATACAAATGGAATGACATTGGAAAACTATGAAAATGAACTCACAAGGATCTGAAAATGGACATGGATATTCTCTCTCATGCCTACAACACCTCAAAATAATCCTTACATTGTGGATATCAGTATGGACAAAGATACAAACCTACAAAGTAGGCCACTTAGATAAAACTGGAATAACGCAGATATGCAGATTTGGGTAATCACCTCAAAATGGCTATCTCCAAAATACATCAGATCTAACTTATGTGAGTTGGAACCCACTAAAATCACTCCATGATAGGCATTGAACACACTCTCCAAGTGGTTTCTCATTAAAAACATAAGGTCTTTTTTTTATGCATTCAAAGTAAGCCTCTTCAAAAGGCTTCTTAGGGGAACTCACCTTGCCTTACAGAAATTTTCACTTATTCACTCTAAATTTCTCCAACATTTGAGGGTACTAATAGTGGATCTATTTGGGAATGCATGCCCTATGTGGGCATGCTGAGGATCTATAATCTCTTGGTATAGCATACCATTTACAAAAATAAATCAAACTTTTCTTCTCTCTAGACTTCAAAACCAGGCTCCTTATTTAAAACCAAACACCACAACTGAAAGCAAAGAAATTGTACAAATACACAAATTATTCACAAATGACCCAAAGCCATAAAAATAAAATCAACATTTACCTCTATCAAATATCTGATTTTCATTTCCATGTACTAAAGGTAAACCAAAATCACCACTGCCATATGCTTGATCAGTCATGCTGCAATTTCTTATTAGCATATCATATAAATAAAAATCAGCATTCTCATTGTTATTAGGTGCCTCAAAAACACCAAGATATTGATAGTGCTGATCACTATTTCCAACTGCATGATCGTAAATGCTTCCATATGTTTTTAGCATATCATACAAGATGACATCAACATACTCACCGCCAACTGGCAACATAAAGTCATCAGGCTGCTGAGAATGTTGATCCTTGTGCAACGCCAAATTTTCACACCCTTCACTATGGCCAACAGGCTAGAAAGATAAAAAATCCAACTCCTTTGCATGGATGGAAACATCAGATGCATTCTGCATACTAGTTTGCACCAAAGAATGAATCTCATTTATAACAACAACTTGCAAACTAGAATGAAAAACATCCAAATAAAAACTTGGCTGCATAAAATTGGAAACACTTTACTGATCACAACCTCTATCAGCATCTTCCAAACATGAGAATGTATAGTCAAACAATGGCTCATTTATCATTTGCAAATTTAGGAACACACGTTCAAATTTATCACTCTCTTCAGCATTAAGGTCTACATAATAACCCTTCATAGTAACTTCATTCAAATCTGAATACATACTAGCATATGAGTCATCATATTCATCATATTTGACATTATCAAATTCCTCATACTCATATGCATTTTTATCTTGCATAGTATTTGACTCAAAGGTAGGAAAAGAGAAGTCAGCATATGTATCATACTTCACACCCATCATCATATCATCCTTATCAAAAAATATATCAACTGGGTACTACAAAGTAGGCTCCATTTTAGATGCATGTCTCTGAAAATTAGCAGCTAAGAGTTCTAAAATTTTCTCACTGCTCAGTGGACATTGGACCTGATTTTCATTTTCTTTGGTCTCTTGCTCGATGCTGCAAATATTTTCCTCATTGGAAACAAGGACTGAAACTTCTTGACTCATATCACTTCATGCAAAATAATCATCACAACAACTTACATTTGCATCATAATCATCCTCTTGTTGTTCATACACCTTCTATTTAAACAGAGGCAAGAAAACTGCATTATCATTATGTTGAGAAGAAGAAAAATCTACATGCTGAGTGGAAATATTTCCAGCTATAAATTCATCTTCATCATCTTGTTGTTCATTGAATTCATTGTCAACATAATAATCACCACCATCAACATAATCATATTCAACATCACTAGCATAATAAAATTCAACATTTTCTACATAACTAGATTCAGATTTTTCAATTGAATCTATCTATTTTCTAGCATGCTTAATACCTTCTTCTCTAAGGGACCCAAACCAATGGGTTGATTTAGGTACACAAAGCTCTAGAAACAAATCAATACATGCTGATCCTTCAAATTCAACATCCACTAGAATCTCATCAAAGGCATTACAAAACCTTTTATAAAAAAATACATCGATTTTTCCTTGCTTTCTCCTATTAGCGTTCTTAAAAATAATATAGCTTCCTTTTGGAGGATTTATCTTAACAATGCATTTTCCCTATCAATTTATTCAAGATCTGCCATATTATTTACGGATCTAGGAAACACATCTAGATCCATTAGACTTAGAATCTCTATTGAACCCTTCATTTAGAAATACATCTCATTTTGTCACAAAACTTCTATCCAACTATGCAATCATTGGATTCTTATAACAACAACATAAATCTCATTTTGATGACTAAAATTTGAACCAAGAAGTATGATAAGCTTCACAACTATTTTCCTTTCTTTAGTGACTTATTCACCTTATAAGGAACTTTTCTTTCACATGAAAACATGAGGATTACCTGGACATAAAATTGCAGCTGCTACTCATTTCTCTTTGATTTGAAACTTGGCAGATCTAGAACCTTCTTTATAGATCCATCAGGTTCTTTCATATAGAGTCTCCACCTCCTTGCAGAGGAAAAATTTCAAACAGCAAAAGCCATTTGACACATATATTTTATTTTTAGGTTTTTTCCAACCAACAAAGTCGCACAATCTTATTTATAATTACTGCAATAAGATTGCTTCCAAGATGTCCTTACATAGACCTGAAATAAATCATAGATTATATTACTTTGACTCTTTCTCTCAATGCATTTAACATGGTCCCTGATAGAGTCACCATTTCTGTTAGTTCTTTTTCCTGCAACCCTCAATCCTAAAAGAGAAAGTGGGAATTAGACCTAGGGATCTTCATCTAATTCATAAAGTCTGCATCATCAAAAGATTGAGGACATGAAAATACAACATTAATAAGGTCATATGACCTTCTTCATTTTGAGTTCTACACACTCAGGAGGGTGTTCCTAATAACATGAATTTGCACATCTAATAAACGTATTGCTACACAATACTATGTAGACACACATTTGTGGATAGCTCTTAGACTTGTAGATGATGGGCATTTAAAAGTCTATGAATCTTATGCAAGCTCCCACCTACATTAAGTGTGCTGAGAAATAGATAACTTATCTTCGCATAAATAAACATATAACTAAAAGGATTTGTAATGATTTGAATTGTTCCTAAAAGTACTTCTACAGTCATACAGATCAGTGCCTTGCATTGGGTTTACAGAGTCAAATATACATCCATGATAATATTTTTATGAACAAAATCTCAACTAACCAGCTTCCAATATGTTACTGCCTTGCACTAACAAACCCACTTATATCATCATCCAATTCTTGTATTCAAGCTCACAAATACTTGCTCTCATAATTTAACTCTTCCCTTAGAAGAGACCCATGAACATGCATCACAAAACACACAAAAAATGTGCAGACAAATTCCAATATCCTTAATATTCAAATTTGTATAAGTTTGAATACAGTCACTTGAGACTATTGTTGTTTAGACAAAGAAACTTATCCCTTTCCTGGAAAGAGATCAATGTTGAAACAAAACAACCACACAGATATTTGCAGAGATGAATTGAAGTTCCTGAATACATTCAATTAAAATGGTCTAAATGCACAAAAATGGAGACAACTCTATGATAACAGAAGTTAACCTGCACTAATTGATCCACCATTATTAATAAAAGAAAACTTATTACCAGAACATACTACATCTGCAACCTACAACTAAGAGAAAACTAACTGTACAAACTTGAAAATAAAACTTTCAGAATTGGAACCTAAAATTGGAACCCCTATACAATGGAGAAGACATAAGATATAGAGAAAGAGAAACTCCTAATTCTTTCTTCAACAAGCACCTGTCCTTTCCCCCAAAAAATATCTAAAAATTTGATCTCTTCTTCAACTGCCTCCTTCAAAACTGAAAATCTGATTTGGTTTTGAAAATATCCCCATTGATGAACAAACTTATGTCTGATTTATGCATTTGAGACTTGCTTAAAATCCCCCCTGAATTACATAATCATCTTTGAAAATAAGAATATTTTTTATTCATATACTCTATACAAATTTAAGGATTAAATCTTAATGTTTTGTGTAAGTTTAATTTCTTTATCATTCTACAATTTTATCCTTGTCCCCTGCACACTTTTTTTTCATTTTAACTCTCATGTCTACATAGGCCACCAAATTATGCCACTTGTCATATTTTGATTTGATCTGCTTAACCGTTGTGACTGCGTGACTAACCACTAGCATTTATGTCATGCACTTGTGACACTAACTGTTATCTCCTCTTAACCAACATGACTGTGCAACTAACCGCCGTCACACACTCTCCGATTATATCCTTAACTGCTTCCCTACCTCATGAGTGTGCAACTAACTGTCCTACTTTGTGACTAACTACCATGTGTCATAATTTCATGCACTTATGAGCATTTCCTTTGATCCTTCTTCTCTATGATGAGCGCGCGACAAGCCGCCACCTATCCCAACTGTAACCTGTGTAGGCCCTGCCAAAACTTCTTTAATGTTTTCAAAGTCTCCCACCTAACACACAAAATAAGGCACCTCCTATGTGTACGTGTGGAGATCCTCGTACTCATCTTAACATTACTATGCATATGTTTTTTCTTTTAAACATTGGTGAAGTCTTTCACCGCACTAATGTGGGATTATAGTTTTGGAGGTTTTAAAGCCTTTGTGCATATTGGCAGCCAAAATATGGGGCCCACAACCTCATGCATTCCACCAGCCAAGGGGCCTACCAGTGGTCCTCTTAGCTCTTATTAATTTTAATGTGTAAGCGTTGTAGTATAAAAACATTTTAGAAATCCCACCCACAAGCAATGTGGGATAAAACTATTACATGTTTTAAAAGTTTTAAAAGTTTTTCATGCATGCACATCACCTTGCCTTGTTACTTGCACTACCTTTTCTTGGTATTGCACACCATTTTCATGAGATATTGCATAGATAACTCCTTTTATTGACCATGCACAACATTTGGGGATGCTTTACATGTCTTTCTTGCCATTGCGCAAGCCTCCAATATGTTGCACAGACTCCTTATTAGCCTCCACGCAGCCCTCCAACATTTTGATTGTCTTCTGCACATGCATTGGGGAAAACAAAGCATCTGTCTATCATATTTGCATTGCCCCTCTAAAAAAAAATGTCATCTTTTCTTTTCAATTCTCTGCCCTTTTCCTACATGTCACACAAATTTTCAAAAATAATAACATACACCATGCATAGGCTCTCTATTTGACTGCGTAGCCTACCAAAATTTCATCGGCTTGATTATTTAAAATCATCCTCCTTCATTATTTGGTCTCCCCATTCTTCATCTCCAATGTGTAGACTCCATGTTCTTTCTCCCTCAAATTTGTAATGCGCAGGGTGCATTTGACATATACATCTTTGTTGAAATGTTTTTAATGTTTTTATATAAATGTTGCCTCCTCCATTTCATTTTGTAGACACCTCTCTGTAATTTTTGCACAGCCCTTTTAGTCATTACACCTGGCAAGTGCATTGGTTTAAAAGTTTTTTTTTTTAAAAAGTCCTATTTCACTCACGTGTGGGCTTCTTTCTAACTGTGCATGCCTCCAATGAACACTCCACTCTTTAAAACATAGCCTCTTAATTGAAATTACATTGCCAATATGCATTTTTTTTGGAAATTTTTGTTCCATGCATGGGGTCCTTCTAGTCATTTTTTATACATAGCTCCTCCATTCAAACCTAGTGCAGACTTTGTTCTCCATTCCATTGTTGGAATTTATCATATGCTCTTGTCTCCAAATCATGTATGTTGCATCTTTGTTGGAAAAATTATCATTCATTTTTCCTCATCTACACTTATTCACAAGCTATCTTAGACACAGGAACTTCTTATGCCTTTTCCTTCAATTGTGAGAGTATCATTCATTTGTTTAATCAGATTAACTAGCTTATAAGAACCATATTCTGCTAGATACAAAGGTCTTCCAAAAGCCTTATGATACTTAGAAGGAACCCATACAACTGAAAAAATTCCTCCATATACATTGAAAAGATTTAAAATTTGTCTCTTTAAGCCTTGAATGTCACCAGGTCGCACCCACACAACTGAAGATTCTCCTAAATTTGTTTCATTAAACATTATGCTAGGTTGACCATATTTTGGATGGAGTGATGTTTCCAAATTTGTGCCGGTTGCAATGGGACTTGGAGATTGTAAAGGTGATGCCTTGGTGCCAGTACCAACATTTTTTTATGTCATTTTCAACTTGGCATACATAGGGAGAATATTGTTAAAGGTTTGGAGTTTTGACATTTACACCTGCCAAGCAATTGCTTGAAGGCTCTAAAGTTTTCACTTCTCCATTCTTCCATATTATCACTTAATGTGACTCACTAATGTATTTAAATTTATTTGAAGAAAAGTGTCAAACAGTTCACATACCTTGTCTATTCTTCCTCACTTGCATTCAAATTGCACTTGCATTCATTCAAAGGTTTTAAAACCTTATTTGTAAATTTATTCTGTGCATATCTATGATGGTGTCATGCCAGTCAAACATAATTCTTTGATGCCTCCTTCAAGTTCTCACATGAATAAAATATGCTTCCATAATCTAAACATAAACCATTGTGCAATTGAATGATGAAGCATCAAACTGGCGGCCATTAAAATAACTCATTATAATCCTGCAAACTAATCTCATTAATAGCATCTGGCCTCTGGAACCGGCTTTAAAAACTTACTGAACAACCCTTTGCAAATATGAGGACTGGAAAACCCACTCTTCTCCAGCATGTAAGCATGGTTTCCAACTAGATTTGATTGAAATCATTAGGGTTACAAGATATTATTGGTCAAACTTGGCAATTCTGAAACACTGTGCATGTGGATGTCAGAATAGCAGAAAATGCAAATGGATTAGCCTTTACAAAAATAGGGAATCATGCCTTGAGGCCTAACCACTGATCAAAGTAATAAATTTAGATGCAATGAGAGCATATCCACAGCTGGAATCTCTAAACAACTTCTTGAAAAAACTATAACCCTCTAAAAATGAGTATCTTGTGAAATCAATTCTATCTAGCATTGGGATTTGTAGAAATTTCTTTTGGATTCGATTTCACAAACCTATCAAAAGAGACCCTTAGAGTCTGAACCTTTGAACATGGATTAATTTTTGTACAAGGAATATAGGATTTAAATTATCTCTCTCTAATGATCAACTGATCAACCAACATAAATCTGCAAAGTTAGCATTTCAACTACTTTCAAAACTTAAACACAGTGAAATTGCATAAATCTGATTTGGAATCAGTTAGGAAAAGTGGTCAAATGGATTGACCGAAGTCTGAAACTCTTTAGAGAAGTTCAATTCCAAGTTTTAAATTTAGGGGAACAATCATATTCTCATGTCCTTGAATGGAGTACAACCGGTAAGGCCTCAAAGTAGGCTACTTAGACTTCTGCATTTTCATATTCTGAGAAACTCAATAAAATGCAAACAGAATGGCTTTGGAAAAATGTGAAAATGAACTCATAGGGATCTTAAAATGGACATGGATATTCTCTCTCATGCCTACAAAACCTTAGAATAATCATTACATCATGCATATCAGTCTGGCCAAAGATACAAGCCTGCAAAGTAGGTCACTTAGATAAAACTGGAAAAATGCAGATATGCAGATTTGGGTAATGACCTCCAAATGACTATCTCCAAAACACATTAGATCTAACTTCTGAGAGTTGTAACCCACTACAATCACTCCATGATAGGCATTGAAAACACTCTCCAAGCGGTTTCTCATAAAAAAATTCAGGTCTCTTTTTGTATGCATTCAAAGTAAGCCTCTTCAGAAGGTTTCTTAGGGGCACTCTCCTTGCCTTAGAGAAATTTTCACTTATTCACTCCAAATTTATCCAACATTTGAGGGTACTAACACATCCGTTGGAAGAATTAATTTTCATGAATGCCCTATTATCAAGCATGTGAGTTAAATTTAAAATTTATTTTGTTCAATCGCTGCATGCCTATTGTGCGTACAGGGGAAAGAAACTTGATATTGGTAGCTTGTATTCCAAATTCCCTCATGTTATAAAATTCATTGAATGATGTGACATGTACTTCACAAATATACTCTTTTTTCTCATAACTCTAAAGTACACCATCTTATGGTCATCATGTGGCTTCCACACGAGAGTAAGGTATATGTGGCAAATATCCCAACTTACAATCTGACTATGAGCGCACCCAACGTCATCCCCATTTAATGTCACACCACTGAATTTGAACTAGTTTTGAATTTTGATTCCATTAGGATCAAGTTTTGAAGTTTAGTGTCCTATTTAATTATTACCTCTGGTGTTAAGGAAAACAAGTCCATCCCATCACAACCCATATTGGCTAAATAGTCTGCCAATGTATTACCTTCGCGCAGTGTATGAGATATGTAGACTTCTTTGAAAGTTTCGGGAAGATGCTAGATGTTTTGTAAGATGTATTTTAGCTTCCAACTATGGGATTTCCATTTAATGTAGGCATTAACAATAACCATCGAGTCACCTTCCACATGAATCTATTGGAAGCCTCCACTTTTAGCCAAAACAAGACTAGCAAAGAGGGCATGAGCTTCTACCATATTGTTTGTGCCTTGGGGGAGAGATGAGGATCTTATAGCCAACACTGAACCTTGGTGTTCTCGAATGCAAAATCCAAGCCCTGATTTACCCAGATTTCCTCTTGAAGATTGGAAGCCTCCATTTTTATCCAAAACAAGACTAGCAAAGAGGGCATGAGCTTCTACCATATTGTCTGTACCTTGGGGGAGATATGAGGATCTTATAGCCAACACTGAACCTTGGTGTTATCGAATGCAAAATCCAAGCCCTGATTTACCTGGATTTCCTCTTGAAGATCCATCAAAGTTGATTTTAACAATCCCTTAAGGGGGGGGGGAATCCAACAAACTGAAGATCATTCACTTGCATATACTGGCGTTGATTGATGACACCATCCAATTGGCACCTGAATGCCTTTCCATTCTTGAATAATTTCACTATCCCACCTTGACATGACTAGATTGCATTTGAGTTTTGAGTGCCTAGCATTCACCAATTTAGATATTGATCTTTCCAAATTAGTAAGAACAATTTGGATAAGGGAAGATACT
Organism: Thuja plicata; assembly: GCA_018584345.1. Classification (NCBI taxonomy): domain Eukaryota; kingdom Viridiplantae; phylum Streptophyta; class Pinopsida; order Cupressales; family Cupressaceae; genus Thuja; species Thuja plicata. The sequence continues at coordinate 6,382,980 of MU227527.1, read as the reverse complement.
TTGTGGAAAATTCTTTTGTTGCATTCACACCATATAGCCCATACTACTAAATCCAGAATACATTTCCATAGGCCATAGAATAGGGAATTTTTGTATAGTTCTAGCCATGCCTGGAAAAGATCCCATAAATTATTGGGTAGAGGAGTAAAATAGTGTAGTTTACCAAGAACAAAAAAATAGCATTGCTGTGAAAAAGGACAATTCAAAAATAAATTATCTACATCTTCCTTCACTAAGCCACAAATAAGATAATAGAGGTTGTGAGATACAAAGTTTATGTAGTTGATAACTTGTTAAAGCCCTCTTTTTCAATGCAATCCAAGAAAAGAAACCAGCCTTAGGGAGGTTTACATGGTTCCAACAAAATGAGAAGGCATGATTAGGGACTGAAGTAGTCTTTTGCTATTGAATAAGTCTGTATCCTTCTTTGATAGAAAATTTTCCATCTTGCCCCGGTGCCCAAAACAACTTGTCCTCCCTGCCTGAAAGGTAAACCACCCTTTCTAAAAATATTTCTTCCATTCTCTTTTTTTCTTGAGGTGGAAGAGGCAATTCATTTGTATCTTTCCACAACACTTTCTTGGAAAACAAGCAAATTGCTGAAACATAATCTACCAAAAAAATTTCCCAAGCGCTTTCTGAGGATGCAACAATATCATCTATTTCTTCTGGTTTGGATAAGAGGGGAGTGCCATTCCACGAGTCATGCCATAATTTTACTTTCTCACCATTATTCACTTCCCAAGAGATATACTTGGATACTATCTCTCTTGAGGATATCATGAAGTCCCAAATAGCTGATCTTGTAGGGGGATCAAGTATAGTAAATATTCTTGATGTACAACTGTTATCTAAGTATTTATGTTGCATAATTTGGCACCACATATTATGTGGGTTAGTGTACATTTTCCATACTAATTTCCCTCCAAAAGCTTTTTTTCAATTTTTTAAGTCATGAAATCCAGCCCCACCCAATTATTTGAATCGTGCCATGTTTTCTAGAGAAACCAATGGAATTTTATTACCCCCATTAATTTTTCCAATCCATAAGAATTCTCTCAATATCTTCTAAATTATGTGAATAACTAAAGTAGGAGCTTGTAGCATTGATAAATAATAATTAGGTATAGCTGACAGTACTATTTTTACAAGTAGAATTCTACCTCATAGTGAAAATCAACTGAAAATCCTAATATAATAACAATCTGATTGGAAATAATTTGATTGGTGTTGAAAAAATAGATTTTTGATTTATTAGGATTAACTTTTTGACTTGAGGCTGAAGTATAAAAATCCAGAGTTTTTTTTATCTACCTGGCTTCAACAACATTGGATGCTACAAAAAGAAGAGTGTCATCTACAAATAGGGAATGTGTGACTGTGATGTCTGACTCCCCAATTTGTGTGCCTTTCCAATAGCCTACTACCTTCTTATTCTGAATATGTCTGTTGAATGTTTCTGCCATGAGAATGAAGAGGACTAGTGACAAAGCATCACCTTGTTGAATCCCTTGTGTAGATGAAAAGTAACCCACTGGTACCCCATTTATCAAAATTAAGAACCATGCTCCTGATATATAGGCTTTGACCCATTTACACCAGCCTTTGGAAAATCCAAACTTTTGCAAAAATTTAAACAAGAATACCCAGCACACTCTTTCATATGCCTTCATCATGTCAAGATTGATGAAAAAGTTTGAAGATTTATTATGGTTAATTGAGTGTAGGGATTCATGAGCCACTAGTGCTACTTCCATTTTTTCCTGCCTAGGAACAAATCCTCCTTGTGGAAGTGACACAATGCTTGGTATCAAATAATAAATTCTCAAGTATATTGCCTTGATTATTATCTTGTAGATTGTATTACATAATGAGATCGGGCAGAATTCTAAAAAAGTTTTGGGTGACTTCACTTAAGGTATGATGGGAATTTTGGTTGTATTGAAGTAATTTAACATCGATTTACTTTTCCTAGATTCCTCTATAACACCCAACAAATCCCATTCAATAAGATCCCAACATTATTGGAAGAATAAAGTAGTAAATCCATCTGGTCTAGGTGCTTTGTCTGGAGGTAATGAAAAAACAACCTTCTTGAGTTCCTGGATTGTAAAAGGGGTCATCAATCCCAAATTATCAGATTCTTTCACTATAGTCGGTATTGTTGGAAATAATCAAGACTAGCCAAGTTACTGAGAGGGGAGGGGTGAATCAGTAACTCTTAAAAATTTAAATCATTTCTGCACTTGTATATACTTGACCATTCATTTATCTAATCTACTGCAAGCATGAAAGTATAACCATTCATAACACATAAACACAAAGATTTGGTAACCCAGAAACCTTCCAAATAGAAA
>MU227527.1:6345231-6358313 GCA_018584345.1 Thuja plicata | reverse complement strand
GTAGCATCATCATAATGAAGGTTATAATTTTGAACATTGGGTTAGATTCTAATTAGTACCAATAATAAATCAACATAATCATGATAAATATCCCAAATCATCAAGTGAGATACAAGATTCATCAAAAGTAACCTTAATTGAAGAAAGTATAAATAATCACTTATATATATCCATCAAGTACATATCATATAACATCCTAACTATATTAAAAAAGGTCTTGAAGGTCCTAAATACATACATGGAGATAAATACATACACAAATGATACTTTAGATAGTATGTCTAATACTAGAACCCTTAGGCACTAGATCATGAAACCATTATTAACAAACTATATGAATAGATCAAAAAAGTACCATGAACATCTTAAGCTATAAGAAAAAATCAAAAGATCTTACTTCATTCAAAAGAACAAAAATTTTATTAGGGTTAGAGGGGTATTACACCCCCCCTAAGATTTGACTTACTCCTAGAAGTCGAAAGATATAAAATGAATTATATATCACACATAAGTCATAAATTATTATCCAACAAAATTGTAATATTACTACTCTGGAACCTAATTTAATGACTACATGCATAATTTTCCTATTAAGAGTTTTGATGAATCCTATCTTATTACAATTTTAGTGTAGATTAACTTGGTTCCAATATTAAGATACTTTCAAAAGAATTACCAATGTGATTCTTGCACTTCATGTAGTAAGTTTGTCAACAAGATACTTAAAATTATTGTATTACTTCAAAATTACAATTATCAACTCCAAACTCTAAGGTATTCATGTTTACTTACTGACATCAATATATTAGGAAAATCTATGTTTTACCAATTGAAATTATCACTTCCTTTCACAATATCAAATTTCCTATCTATGGTATCTTGTATAAAAAGAAAGAATTTATGATATATTTTCCCTTTTGAGACATAATCTAACCATACACCATACAACATGTGAGACTTTATTACAAATAGGGTTCAAATTTTGTGTTCCTTACAAGCTATGCATATCAAACATACAGAGGTATATAACATTTATATTTATTATGTTCATCAAGGGAATATATCAAACAATTGTTATTTACTTTTGCAATCATGAAACTAAAACAATCCAGATACTTGAAACTTACCATTTTCATTAATGCACAATTTAATAAGAAATATTTAGATGACATAAAACAACCTCTTTTACCAAGTAAACAATATTCCTTTCCATCAAATATTTAAGTAGAATTTAAATAAAATAGGACACATATACCTCTTTTTTAATATATATTCTAAGCCATCTTTTATAATAGTTGTAGTGTTCAATTTCCAAAAACACATTCATACCCCTAGTGGAGATCTAATCAATTTCAAATTTATTGCAACATTATTCATTAAGCTAGGATCCCTTCTTAATGCTTACTAGTTGTATATGCACCTTTCCCAAATTTACATGTCAGATAGTTTCCATATAAAATTTCAAACAACAATGTAAAAAGAGTTCTTTCAAATTCCTTATTTCATAATGATCATAGATCCATCAAGAGAGGAAGAAGCACATGATTCCTACTACTTTATTTTTAACCACGACATTTAAATAAATAACATTAACCAATGTACATAACTTTAATTTCTACCCTTTACCTATTTGTAACATTACCCTCATACACTTTACAATTTTCAGAAAACCTCATTTCCAAGTAGAAATCAAGTAACATACATAAAAATATTCCTATAGCATTTATTTACCACAAAAACTCCTTATTCATAATAGATCAATCACTTAATGTTGTTAATTTCTTACTACTATGGTGTTGATCACAATGTATATAAAACATGAATTTGTTTCCATAATATTCATCTAGGATCGTAACTAATCACTAGGCATCTAGAAAGACATATATTTAATAAAAACAACTTCCATCTTTAGTGCAAATAATCCATTGTTGTACATAATCTTCTCTATACTTTCTTGATTGTGTTAGCTTGACTCATTTTCTGTGCAAATCAACATGGAATGAAGAAAGGATATAACTTCCTACCAAATACAGGGATAAAAATTATTCTCCCTAAATGAAAATGTCAATTATAACCTATGATAAAACCTTGGGGACATAGGTCCTTCACCCAAGGGTTTCCTAATTGAGCATTTTCCAAATTTCTTGATATATTATTTCCTTGTTTAAACAATTTTAGTCCTTCAACAGTTATTCCTTAAGAGGGAAGACAGAGACAGAGAGAAATGCACATGGAAATAAATTATTTGTTCCTTACCTTTCAAGTTCCTACTTCAAGAAGTCACAGGAGAGGGGAAGAGATAGATAATTCAAACTATCATTATATATAAACTATCTATTTTATTCACTCATGTGCCCTAGTTTCTTCTTTCACACAATGATCTATGCTACCACTTTCTTTCATCTTTTGTAAATAATATGAGAAAAATTCATTTTCAAAATTTTGAACCAAGACACGACACCACATTTTTCAGTTCTCGCCTAGGTATGAATTATTAGCCATGCAATTTAATTATTACCATTTCAGTCCTATAAGAATAAAAGCAAGTATTACCAGAATCATTTCTTTCTTCACATTAAAGGTGCAAAATCAATTCATTTCTAAGATACCTTGAGTAGGATAAATAGAATTCAACTGGGCATTTATAAGAAGATAGAGTGCACAACATTTCAAATAAAATATATTATAGGTAGGGTAAGGAGATAATATTACCTACTACCACAATTTAAAAAATTGAGTACCCATTTACTTTTGTCTTAGAGATAAAAATGTCATTTATCAACAAGAAGACGACACACACAAGTCTTAGGAATTCCTTAACATTCAATTAATAGAAAGTGTCAATTTGACACATCATTGATCTCAGAATGGAAAAACATAAGTGGTTGTTATAATATAACTAAATCATAGAGGAATAGGTGTACCCCTATAAGAAAATGTAACATAAATACAAGAAACATAGCCTTCATTTTCTAAGACTTAAGTTTTTCTAGCATAAAGAAGAAATCCAAAAAGAGACAAAGATAAAATACTCAACGTTATGCATAGGTGAGCTATGAGTCCCAGAGTTCCCAGTGTGGAAACCTGGGGCTCTGATACCAAGATGTCACACCCCACTAGGGAACCCAAGAGGACAAGCCAACTAACTACTAAGAGATGTGAATAGTTTTTTTCAATGAAATATTACAACTAATCTAAGTCCTCACAGGTTCCCTAACATTGTTATTCAAGCAACATAATCTAATATATTCATTTATCCATTAAGGCATTGATTGATTAATATAAGTTTACCAATTCATTCCTTTACTTTTAACATTAAGTTACAGGGATAATCTTACCATCATTCCTAATATTTTAACATGCATCTATGTGAGTTATCCTTTACTAAACTTATGTCATTTAGGTGAGAGATAAACATTTAATATATAATCAATACCCTATATACTTTATTATTCTATACACATTTGAGGTAAATCGTAATCATAAACTAATATTTAATTCTATAGCTATCTTATTCATTGATTCATCAATTCATAATAATTTGCCACAACCTTACATCAAGAGATAGCACATTCATTCATAAATACATTATTTCATACTAAGTCTAAGATCATTTCTTAGATACCAAAAATTAATAAAAGATATGTGAATGGGTACCCTAAACAATTATCTTTTCATATTGATAACATACAACCTTTTCCCTTTCCTTTTACCTAGATCTACCCATTCCCTTATACATTTCCTTGATTTAAATTGATAAAAATCATATCATCAGATCTAATTATTTCCTTATAAGATCTTACTATTACAAGAATGCACATGCATAAGTACATATTTACATATACAATAAGAAGTCTTCAGAACTGAAAATATAGAAGTAACAAGAGCCAAGAGTATCCATCAAACCATGAACAATAACTCGTCATCATAAAGATTAAGCATCCAACCATGTGGATCTGAAAAAGAGTCAATTCCCCAATTCTAGGAGACAGAGACCAAGGTCCACGCAAGAAGGTAACAACTAGGTTACTCCCAATGTGATGATAACCCTTCCCAAAACATAACATGATTGAAAGCACAAGGAGACCACAAGGACCACCAAAGACATGATCAAATTTGGTAGGGACTCTAAGCTACATGCTAGGTGACTCTCATTGCATAGTCCTCACCCCTTGGGTTACCCTGGTACTAGAAACTCTGGGGCCCGACCCCAAAGTAGGCACATGCGGAACCAAACACCTTTCGTGAGGACAAGGTTGTTCAATTGTGCAATCACAAAGGCACCTTATCCCACTCCCATCCATAGTCTATATTAGCATTAGCGACATGGGAGAGGCACAAATTAATCTTGATTAGTGTTTATTTCATCCCATCCCCAGTAAATTTACGTAGGTTATCACTTTATTAAATAACGCATTAGTGGGTTACCCTGGTACTAGCCACTTAGGGCCCCAACCCCTCACTAAGATCCACTCACCTAGTGTCCTTAGGTTCCCTACCCAAACAAGTATCAAAATAACATAATAAATCCACATCATAATATATAGGAAGCCATAACAATGTCACAACATCAAATAATTGAGTTTAGGAAAGCACTAACTGTCCTGAAATCCTCTAGACAACCCTAAACCACAATTAGGTACTTAGATGGATAAAACACATCCAAATTGCATCAAATGCATAAAAATGGACCTACAAAACATAATTACATCAATTACCTCATCAAAACATAAATCATAACATTATAGTATGATTGGATTGGGTTTAGGAGATCACTGATTGTCCCTAGTCTACCAGACAATCCTAATCCCTAATCCAACATTCAAGATGATAGATAACACATAAGAAGAAATAAAAATGTACCATTCATAATAAACATCAAAATTTCTAAAAATGGTATAACCAGTGCCTCTCATACCAACTCAAACCACAAAACATCATAACAAGATCATGTTGCAGAAAACATGTTGATTCCTGAAATTTGGTGAAGTTTGAAATTTTCTAAAAACCTTCAAAATATAGAATCTTTATTTAAACTCCTAGGAGGCTAAAGCCACTCTCAAAAATCCTAATAGTATTATATAAAATTTAACTTAAAGTATAAGAATTCTTATACTTAATTGTTACATTTTATGTTTTTCCTTGAGGCTAAAATCAAAATAAGAGCTCCAAAATGACCTAGCCCCTATGCATCAAAATGTACCAGATATACTAATAACAGAGAAATCAGTTAAGAAAAAGGTCAAACATCAAATTAAATCAACCTCAAGTCTATACAAAAAACCTAAACCTTAGAAAATCCCTAAAATTGACCCTAAAGGAGGTTTTGCGTAGTTGGCAGAACTTACTATGAGTTGATGAAGGTCCTGCACAGTTGGCACCTTAAATTATGCACTTGGACAAGTTCCTGCATAGTTGGTACCTAAATCCTATGAACTTGGTCACGAGAGTTGTGTAATTGGTCCGAGAACTATGCAGTTGGTCACTTACTGTGCATGGTTGGAAGTAGTGAGTTGTAGGTTGTTCTTACAGGTAAAATTAGACATAATGCAGGCCTTTGAAGAAGAATCTGAGGAAGACCCAGTTGAGATCTCCTCGTTTTCCTTCCAAAAAAATCCTTAAACCCATATTTACCTTAGGATCAATCTATCAAACTCAATGGAAACTGACATAGGCCCGACTAAAGAAATATGGAAAAATGAGATATTGTAAGAAATCAAATAGATCCTATGCATTCCTAAAGGTTCCTAAAGACCTTAGAGTATCTTATAAAACCTCCACAAGGATTAAAAAATGATAATACAAGGATAATATAACACTATATGGTACAATCATAGTTAATAGAGAAAGAATAATTCACCCAACTATATTTCAAATAGCTGAATTCCTTTTGAGGAATCATTTCCATCAATGAGAGGAAAACATAAAATAAAAACATGATCATAACACCACACATATAAGCTTACCATGATCCAAAGAAGGAAATCAAGACAATAATAGACACACACATAAGTATGGAAACACACATGAAGGATCTCCTTCTAGGATAGATCCTACCTGGAGTCCTATGGAGAAACCATTGAGGAAGAAGTCCTAGATCACTCCAGGGAACTCTCTGAACTCCTTCAGAATCTACAAGCACAATTCTCCTTCGGATACAACCAAAATCTCATAATCCAATTGCTAAGAAAATATAATGATCTCTCCAAAAATATCAATAGTGTATCTCTGAGATATTATCTTACTCTTCTTCCACCCTTTCCTTTCCAAATTCCTCCCATAAGTATCTTACAGGAGTGGTTGCACATGAAAATTCCAATTGTGGCAACCATTCGTAACCAATGGTTGGTTAATAGTTTAGGGCTATGTTAGTTTATTAATTTATTCCTTAGTTGTAGGATACTCATGAAGATAATTTACTATTATTACATTCTTTAATTTATTTAATTTAGTAAGGATTAATGTAGCTTTATCTTTATCACAAAGTATACTACTGTACATTTTAATTACCTTAGGCATCAAGGAATTTGGTGCAGGAGCACCTAGGTAGGGCTAAATGATAACCTAGGGCTTCTAATGTGTTTTTTACTTGTAGTTGTCTTAGCCAAAAAAATAGTGTAATAATGGGACTAGATGGGTCCTAGGGTGTGTTGATTTAGACTAGGAGGTCTTATTAGGTCCTTAGTTACTTTCCTTGCAAGCAATGTCCAAAGTTGTCAATTTGTTACATGTTGCCAATGTGATGGAAAAAGTGGAAATTATGCATTTAGGGGTCAAACTAGACAATTAAGTGTTTAGGAGATACATTTGAGGTTTACTTAGCCTAGATACAAAATTGGTTAAGTTCTTGAGTTGATTGACCAAGTTTTAAGCAAGAAACACAGAAGTTGTCAATGTTGTCATTGACAACATTGACAACATTTCTTGCAATGATGTCTTTTTCAAGCATTTGGGTTTCTAACTGTCTGAAACCATCAAGATAGTGTCATGGTCAACTATATAAGGCCTCCCTTTACCTTTGTATTAGGTTGGTTAAGTTTTCAATTTATCTATACGGACTGTATTACTGAGAAACCATTTATAGTTAAGCAATTTCTTTGCATTTTAGTGATTAATGTATTGAACTCTGCATTTTATTTGGTGTATGAGTTAGAAGGTGTAAATTCTTGATTTTTTAGGTGTTTGGTTTTTGTTTTTGTGCATATTTTCTTGTTTATGTAAAAAAATTTCTATTCTACACTAGCACTGGTCTGAACTAGACAATTTCACAAAATGGGGTCATACGTTCTCTTTCCACCGTGGAATCTCTGCGGGACTTTGGAATTAGAAATATGACTACTTGTACATATTTTATAGTGAAAGAGGGGCCCTAGAAGGCAAGCGAGCTATTTTTAATGTGACTCCCTAGGAGAGCTAGACTTGCATGGCTAGGGATCACAGAGATGTTAAGGACGATTGAAAGCATTGATTGCTTCAATCAGAGCTTGTGGAGAGGTGGAAACATGTGTGTATCAGTCCCAAATTAAATTGAAAGCTTTGGTGAAAGATTCTTAATGGTGGAAAAAAATATTTTGATGGCCATGCCCTGTTTGTATTGAAACCCTTAATTGTAGGCTTGTTTGTAGGATGCCACTGTAAGGAAAGCTTGGAAGGATAAGACCTAGAAAATATTTTAGGTCTTTGTAAAGGGTTTCAGGATCAAAGGTGTTATTTTTCCAACTTGTTAGGGGCTATTTTAATTTATTTAAGAAAAAGTTCCTAATTAGGCCTAATTGCTTGTAGCCCTACTTTGGGTGAAATTACTATGTTTTTTGGAACTCATTTAGGGTTCTATTGCAAAGTGTGTTTGTAGGAATTGGATTGGATAAAATTGACACCCTAGAAGCCTACCTATCCATGTGGAATTATTCTTGATCATTTTGGATCAGTTAGTGAAGTTGGTGCAAGAAGAGCTCCAATGGGTAAAGTGATGTGTGTTATAATTTCTTGATTGGTGTCTACAAGTTGAAAGGAGAAGGATCTTGTGTGAAGAATCCTTGGGAGATTAGGGTTAGGAAAGAACCCTAATAGGCCAAAGAAGTGACCAATAGGATACCCTAGAGATAAATAGGGTACAGATCAAGACTTATAGTTACATCAGAATTTCCCTCAAGGTAATTACTTTAGTATTTTCTATATAGTCTTATAAAAATATTATTACATAAATTATAAATATATATAATTATTTAATTCTTATCTTTGTATATATATTTATATTTATATATAAACATATGCATATGTGTGCACCCATATGCCTATCTATATATACCCATTTAAATAGTATTATTATCATAGTAAGATATTACTTTATGAATATAATTTATAATTATTATTACAAGGTATTTTAATTTCTTATTATATTAATTACTCCAACCAACTATTGTTCTATATAAGATATAAAATTCAATCCTAGAAGAAATAGGATTACCACTCACATAAGCCAATCCTCCAAGAAGACCTGTGGATTAATAATTCCAAAATCAATTAAGACAAAAAAGCTATCCAAATAACAAAATAAATTACCATCATGCCAAAGAAAACATAACCAAGACTAACTCAAGAGCACCCAACCCAGGTGCAAGGGATCATAAGAAAAGGACCAAAGGTAGATTTATTCTTGTGATAACTTGTTACTGTCTCTGTAACAACAACAATGATCAAGTATTTTGAGGCACACTCAGACTTGTGAAGCCAGGTGAAGTCGGTGCCTGGTACCTGCAAGCCTGCATCATAGAGAAGAAATACATGTGCATGGATATACATATAAAATAAGATATTGCAGGCAGATGACCAAGATTGATACATCGTGTGGACCTCAACAATGTAACTATGACTTCATCCTGAATCATGAAAATACATCATGTATATATATACACACAAAGCATGTAGCATCATTGATGTACAACAAAGGGTTAGTTGTTACTAAGAGTCATCCTGACTCTACTTCAAGGTCTCCTAAATGGACCTTATAGGGTATATCAAACCCTAGCTTGAGGAAGTCACTAAGATCTTCACCTCAAGTACTCTAGACCTGGTTCACACTATTAAGCTACTATTTCATGCTAGAGAATATATTAGGATAGATTCCTTCTCCAAGTTAAGCCGACTGGTTCAACATGAAAAACCAAACTGAACATATTACACAAAGAACACATAACATATTACAAAAGGTAGTGGCAAATACTCTCTATATTGCTATCTGAAATCTATTACATGTAAAATACTCTACAATCTTCCATCTCTACCTATATCTATTACAAACTTAAACTATATAGCTATCTCCTAAAATATCTTGCGTCCTACAACTACTTCAACAACCTTGCACAAAAGGCATGGGCGATCCATAAATGACCCTCCCATCACTGGAACATGTTTCCCTCCTCAGCAAAGACAAAAATGACAAATTGAGGGCTGTTGCAATTGACCCAGTTGATCAAAAACATCACATCCTATGTTTTCTAGGCCGTTAACCGACATAATGAAGAAATAGACCACCATTACCGAGAAAAAATCCCAAGCCTCAAAACTAACTTCGCCTTCAATACCCGAGCATTAGTCAACAAACTCAAAATTTGCAAGAAACCCTGAGCAACATCACCGAGAAACATCCCCAAGCACCAAGTGTAACTCGAGAGACATCACTGAGCGATGCTCCCATGCATTCCACACAGCATACCCGAGCAACCTAGTGTAACCTAAGAAAGATTCTTGAGTAGCATTCCCGAGCAATAGAGTTTCCTGAACACCAGTATAACTTAGTGCCATTTCACCAATTTTGGTTGCTAGAGCCTTGTTGGAGTTTTAGAGGTTTAAAAATCTACCTCAACACACACTTTAACTAAAAACAAGCTATAAATCAACTATGGTGTTTGTTCACCAACTTACCTCGGTCATTACAAGAATGGTGGAAAAAAACACCTTACAAACTTAAAATGCATCTCTAACCTAGAAATGTTTCTAACCTAGGTGCTCCTGCACCATACTCCCCAAACAAAAATAAATCAACTTCCAGGTGATTAGAGTAAGTCAAGACTGATGCCTAACTTTCTTGGAATTAGTTTCTTGCACCCATGTAGCCTCTAAATTAGCTTTCCCTTTCCATTTGACTAGATGTTCCATGTAGGTCTTCTTTCTAGTCTATTTGGCAACTCTTGAATTCAGAATCTTCTTTGTCTTTAGTTTTGGTGCAACAAGAAGTTTAATTGCTTTGAGATCCTTGGTATCTGTTGATAGAGTATAATATCTATCTAGAATTGGTCCTTTATAGGATACCATATCTTCCACATTAAAAATAGGAGACAATCCTATGTCTACAGGAAGATCAACTTTATAAGTGCTAGACCCATATTTTGCCAAAATTTCACAGGGGCCTATCTTTCTCATATGAAGTTTACTCGAAACTCCTTTCTACAACCTTGCTTTGTTTAGGTGCACCATGACAAAATCTCCAACTTGAAATTGAATTTCTCTTTTCCTTGCATCTACCTTTTGCTTCGTGTGAGTTGTACTCTCTACTAATGCTTCTTTGACTGAATCATGGACCTCCTTCATGGATTGAAAAAAATCTTCAGCATACCCACTCCTTTCTGCATGGCTTCCAAGATCCTTGAGTTCACATATAACCCTAGGATGAATCCCATACACTATTTCAAAAGGGCTCTTTCCAGTGAATCTATTGACTGTGTCATTGTATGCAAATTCTGCTTCAGCAAGTAACTAATCCCATGATTGTCCATACTCCTTGTTGAGGCATCTCAAAATATTTCCTAAGCTTTGGTTCACCACTTTATTCTAACCACTGGTCTATGGATGATATGCTGAGCTAAAGGAAATATTAGTACCAAGCTTCTGCCATAAGGTTTTCCAAAAATGACTCATGAACTTAGAGTCTCTATCTGATACAATACTCAAAGGTAATCCATGTATCCTTAGTTCTTATTTAAATAATATATTTTCTATGTAACATGCATCATGTGTGGTCTTGCATGGCACAAAGTGAGCCATCTTGCTAAACCTATCCAGAATCAAAAAGATGTTGTCCATTCCTTTCTTGGTCTTTTGTAGTCCAACTAAAAAATCCATACTAAGGCATTCCCAATGTCTATTTGGGATAGGAAGAGGCTGATATAATCCTACATTGGATGAAGTCCCTTTTTCCTTTTGAAAAATCATATAAGTCTCAATGTACCTTTGGACATCATGATTCATTCTTGGCCAATAGTAGTACCTCTTAACCAACTCTAGAGTTTTATTTAACCCAAAATGTCCACTTAATGAACCATTATGCTTTTCTTGTACTAGGTTCTCCCTCATGGAACCTCTCGGTACACACAGTTGTCCTCCTTTAAACAAAAGACCTTATTGAAGAATATACCCCAAGTAATCACTATGAAAGTGATTTTGATGGTCTTGACTTACCTTATATGCTACTGAAAAGTCTTCATCTATTGGATATAGATGCTTGAAGCTTTCAATGCCAATGCTCCTTAGTTGAACTTCTTGCACTATGAGTAACCTTCTACTCAATGCATCTAATAATTTATTTGGTACTCCCTTCTTTTGATTTATGGTGAAGGTATAGGCTTGTATATACTTCACCCATTCATATGCTTATGGCATAGTTTATCCTGTGAACTTAGAAAATTCAAAGCCTGATTATCAGTAAAGACTACAAATTATTTGGGAAGGATACAATGTCTCCATTTCCTTAGTGCTTGCACTAATGTATACAATTCCAAATCATATGAAGAAAATTTTCTCTTTGCATTACTGATTTTCTCACTATGAAATTTTTTGGCTTTCCTTCTTGTCTCAAAACTGCACCGACAACAATGTTACTAGCATCACACTCCACAGTCAACAATTTTTCAAAACTAGGAAGTGTCAATGTCGGTTGAGTTGCTATCCTCTTCTTTAGATGCTCAAATCCTTCATCAACCTGCTTATTCCATTGGAACTTGGCTTGCATACCTCCTTTGATGGTATCTAAAATAGGTGCGTTGATTTCACTAAATTGTTTGATGAGCTTCTGGTAGAACTATGTTAAACCATGGAAGCTTCTTACTTCAGTAGCTGACTTCGGTGTAAGTCAATTCAAGATTTCTTCCACCTTGTTGATATCCATCTTCAAGTTACCCTCTGAGATAAAAAAACCTAAATATACCAACTCTTGTTTCATGAACTCACTCTTTTCTAAGTTGATTGTCAACTTTTCTTCATGCAATCTTTGCATTACCATTTGCATATGTCTAAGATGATCCTCTCTTTTTTTTTTTTGAACACTAGGATGTCATGTAAGTACACTACAACCCATTTTCCAATGAATTCCTTCAAAACCTCATTCATCAATCTCATAAATGTGCTTGGGGCATTTGACAACCCAAAAGGCATAACAAGCCATTCATAAAGTCCTTCGATAGTCTTAAAAGTAGTCTTCTACTCATCCTCCTTTGATTCTTATTTTATAATATCCACTATTAAGATCTATCTTAGATTAATATATAGCTCAACCTAGACAATCCATCAAATCTTCTATCCATGGTATTGGAAACCTATACCGAATAGTAATCCTATTTATGGCCCTGGAATCGCTACACAACCTCCAAGTACCATCTTTGTTTGGGGATAGGACTGTGGGAATAGAACAAGGGATTATTTTCTCTCTAATCAACCCTTGGTCAATTAGTTCTTGGACTTGGTTAGAAATCTCTGCATTCTACTATGGATTATTTTCTCTCTAATCAACCCTTGGTCAATTAGTTCTTGGACTTGGTTAGAAATCTATGCATTCTACTATGGATCCTACAGTGGGGAATGATCCCCAGTGTTCGAATAAGAGACCTGGGAAGGGTCCTATGGGACCCACACTTTGAGTCTTTCATGACATGGTTAGATGTTTTGGGTTGAGAGATTTGTTTCTCTATCTTTGTTTTAGGCTTCCAGGAGTAAGCCTAGTTTTAGGGGAGGAGGATGTAATACCCACCTCTTAGGTTGCTTTTTAGTTTGTGGATGCCAAACTCTTTTAGGCATTTTGGATGTATGTG
>MU227527.1:6317881-6337467 GCA_018584345.1 Thuja plicata | reverse complement strand
AGGGAAACTAACAGAAATAGAAACTACCTAAGGTTAGCTTAAGCAAACTAGAGTGAATAGGGAAGTTACTAATTAGATCATAATGATTTAAATTAGTAACCCCGATAGACTATTACTCTAACAGATTCGGCCCTTATGGTTCAGCACTTTGTTAGGGGGCTGAATGAATGCATCATTGGGGAAGTTAGACTCCTTGAGCCTACATCCCTCAGGGAGGTAGTCATCAAAGCTACCCTTGTAGAGGAGAATCTAGCATTAGGCTATGGTGGTCATTCAGGAGTGCACTTGAGAGCACCTACTTTTTTTGTCAGAGGTAATCATTCTTAGGGAGCTAGGAATGTGAGAGGTCCTTCTACCATTCCAAACGGTAATCAGTCTTATTAGCAAGGAGGAAACAATCCTTCTTCTTTTAGTGGTCCTCGGATTAGGAACTTTCGTGACATTCAGCGCAGCAAGCGAAATCGATCGGTTCAGCCAGCACAGAGTGTGTATCAGGATGTTAGTAGGGGCGATGTTCTCCTGTCTAGAGCACCTTCAATTGGAGAAGGTGGTAGCAAGGGAGCTTGTTTCACTTGTGGATAGTTTGAACATTTTCCTGTTAGTTGTCCTTAGCGTGCACCGCAATCCTTAGGACAGAGGCTAGCAGCTTCTGAGCCTACAGTGGGTAATGTTGGCATGTCTCATAGAGCATATGCAACATTTGATCGACCTCCACCTATGTACTATGCTCCTATGAGTGGTGCTGTGAGTAGAGGTCCAGCCGCTAGTTTCTAGATTCCTAAAGTGGGGAATGATCCTCAGTGTTCAAATCAGAGACCTGGGAAGGGTCCTATGGGACCCACACTTTAAGTCTTTCATGACATGGTTAGATGTTCTGGGTTGAGAGATGTACTTCTCTATCTTTGTTTTAGGCTTCTAGGAGTAAGCCTAGTTTTAGGGGAGGAGGATGTAATACCCACCTCCTAGGTTGCTTTTCATTTTGTGGATGCGAAACTCTTTTAGGCATTTTGGATGTATGTGTGGATTTTATCAGATAGTTTAGATGATTTTATGTGTTACATTTCAGTATGTTATTGATCCATTGTTAGTATGTTATATCATTGGTGTGTATCTAATTTATGGTTATTCTATGATGCTTAAGTATATGTTAGGATTTCATTTTGATTATGGTTTTTTGACAATACTGACCTGAGATTTATATGCACATGGATCATTGTATATTTTCCTTACTATTTGATGTGCTTGGTATGGTATGGGACAAAGTCGTAGTTACTTTCTTTGGCGAGATCCACACGATAACCTTGTCTCAACCATTGCTTGTCATATGATATATGCATGTATGTTCATCTTTGTGATGACAGGATTGTAGGTACCGGGCTACGTCTTTCCTGAATTGGCAGGAGTGAGCGTGCCTTATCGCATTAATCTCAATGGTAAGAGAGGGGAGATAGTTTTAAGGTCCAAATCCTATCCTAAACCTAATTGTCCTAGTTATTGGACAAGTATCTGGTTTGACTACCCTGACCGAATTCGTATAGCTGATAGGAATTCGTGTATCCCTTTCCTTGATCATGATTGATTTTGCATATTTTTGGTTTCAGGTGCTTGAAGTGATTATGTGAGTGTTATATCATGTTATTTATTTAATTGAATATTATTGCGATTAATTATTAAATATAGGGTATTTAATTAATTGAAAATTAAATTAAATACCTATGTTTAATTGAAAGTTTATTTAAAGTGCAATTATTGAATATTAATATTTAATTGGATATTTAATTAAAAATTAGAGTAATTATGCTTTTATGCTTAATTAAATAATTAAATATTTAGTTGCATGGATTATTGTGATGTAAATATTTAAGTTATTTAAATTAATATTTTATGAATTACATGTGCAAGATTTGGTTAAAAAAGTATATTCAAACTGAAGAGATCTCAACTTGAATTTAGGAGTCAAAGTTGAGATGTGCAAGTAATTAGATATTTTAATTATTAATTGTTATTTTCTTTCAATTTTGAGGAGATTCCTTTTAGGAGTTAACTGGATGTGTTGTCATTAGGGTTTGCTTGATTAGGGGAAATGGATCCTTATTAGGGGGATTCTTCTCTCATTCCCTCATAACAAGTTTTTGGGGAACATTTTTGGAAGCTTGATGTGTGCTTGGTTTTTGAGCATCATTTTGGAATTCTCCTTGCTTGGATTTTACATTGTGTGTTCTTCAACAGATTTTGAGGTAGGGTCCTGTTCATGTCAATTCTGATTTTTTGGATCCCTATCTTCTATGCATATAGAGAACTAAGAATCCTTTGTTTGATCATTCCTTGCTTGTTTATTTTGTGTTTGAGGGTTTCAATTGGTAAAATATATTTTTAGATCAAATTCGTGTTTTAATTCAGGCTTGCATGTCAGATTTGTGTTTGTGGGCACAAAGGGTTTCATTTTATAGTATTAAATTCAAATGGGTATTAGGGTTTCTGAATTGAATTTAACGTTGAAATGAGTGTTTTTGAAAACCTAGATCCCTGATTTTCAAAAGAAAATATATGTTAACATAGTACAGAGGTGCTATCAAAATTTCATAGGAAAATACTCTATAGTTCTCCTAGAAAGCGATAAATTAAAAGGCCTATAGTTCTAACTATAGTAAAGGAAAAAAAGACACCCCTTTTGTAAATGCTTCTTTGAAAAAATTATTGTTTAAAAAAATATATATATATACTCTCTGTTGGAAAACAAAAAAAAAATATAGAGATAAATTAAAGAAAAAGTACACCAATCATAAGAGGAAAAGACAAAAAAAAAAAAAAGTCCATTTAAAGTTTTTCCGTTTTCGGAAATAATTTATTTTTAAAAAAAAAAAATTAATTAAATTAAGTGGTATCGTTATTTTCTTAGGGTGGCATTGTTTAGTTTTAAAAAAAAAAATTTCAAAAAAAAATTCAATGTTTTAGGTGGCGAGGGCCACCACCTTTCCCAACCACCTAGGGAGCCGATACAGACACCACTGCTGAGGCAGTGGGCCACAGGCTCTGCGTTTACCACTGCCGAAGTAGTGGGCCGCAAGGCCGCCGACCGACTGGTACGTACAGAGGGGTGGGGGCCACGGCCCCCCCCATTGAATGTTTTATTTTATTATTTTATAATTCATTTTGTTTATTATTTCTTTTAGTTGTTAAAATAATAAAATTTGTTTATTTAGTAATGTTTAATAATTTTAGTTTTATATAATGTTAGTTTTTTTTTTGTTTGTTAGATTTTTGTTTATTAGTAAAATTAATGTTTAGTTTGTTTATGTTAATTTGATATTAGTTTGTATTAATATTTAACTAATTTATATTAATATTTAACTAATTTATATTAATATTTAAACTAGTTAATATTAATACTTTAGTTAGTTTGTATTAATATTAAATTAGTTCATTTTAATATTAAATAAGTTTATTATTAATTTTTAAAATTAGTATTTAAAAATTAGATAATTGAGGCATTTGAATAAAATGAAAGTTGTGCTTTTATGTAGGGAAAATTGATTCTATTGTTAATCAAGGACATAGGGGAGAAATTTATTTTGTTATCATTAAAAATGGTCTAGTGTTGAACATTTTAACCGGATGTACTAATTAAGTCCATAAGAGATGTATTGGGATGATAAATTTTTAATGATTAATGTTGTACCTAGGTATTCTATAATTTTGTAATTATAACTGGAAATTAATAATTATTCATAGATGTATTTATAAATTGTTGTTATAAATAGATCTAAAGGAGACGTTAATGTTTTATCAATATGAAATATTTAATTATTTCCAGATAGTAATTTTATTGAATAAGTGAATTTGCATGATTGGGAGTCATAAATTTGCTTATTCCTACCTTGACTTTATATTATATTTTATGCATTCTGAATATGAGATTTATTATGTCTTGATGTGAATTGAGTGCGTGATCAAATAAATGGTATATTTTGGGTGCTCTTCTTGTTATCATGCTTTTGGGTATTTGTTGGGTTAGATAACCCTAGGACTTAAATCTAGAGGTTTTGGGATTATACATAAGAAGCATGGTATCTTTAAAGAAGTCGTTGGTGTTTATATGATGATGTCATAGTCTTGATTTCCTAAACCCAACCTAATTCAGTTTTGATGTATTGTTTGGCTTTATGAAGATATTGTGGTTATTGTTTGGTTATTTGTGAACCTATGTGCTCCTGAATGAGCATGATGTGATTTGTGTATATGTTTATCTTCATGTGTTGATCTTGAGCCTAGGTAGGATTACTAAGTGTATAGTGGGGAAGTGGCTTACAATGGGGGTTCAGGACCCTAAGCGGTTACTAGGTAAACCCATTGGCAAGTTACTTAATAAGGGGAAATATGATACATTAAAGGGGTTTAAAATAAATTAATAAGATGTCTAAATCTCTACCCATGCCTTGAGTGCTGTCGCACGATACGATGGGAGTTGGGATCCTTGTCTTCGCGAAAGGATCACCGAGCCACATAGTGTCACTTGGAGGCCAGGGTCAAGAGGTACTACTAGGGATACCTTCAAGGTTGGACTTATGTGATGACACTTCCCTATATACATCTTATGTTATCCTACATGTGTCAGTTACTTCTGGTTCTTTTTAGTGTTCCTTGTTTTGGATAAGAGTGCTTCTAGAATTTTCATTTGCATTGGAGTATGAGGTCATGTGTACCTTGTTTGTATTCTTGTTGTATACCCTATGTGATGGGCCTATTACTATCTCCTTAGCACAGTGGGAGTGGACCTTTGGTTCCACGTGGTCAGGTGGTAGTGAATCTTATTACCATTGAGATTCTGACAGATTCTTCTTCATGCTTGGATGTTCCTTGTTGCAGTTTTATCTTCATAGTCTTTTGGAGACATGCTCAGTTATTTGAGTTGTGTATTTCTACCATATGTTTATATTGGTTGTCATCCTTGGAGGATGCATTGTATTGATTATTATGTATTATTACATACCCTAAAATTTGTGCAGTGGATGTTGTTTTGGTAGTATACCTTATGGTATCAGTTGTATATGTAACCTTTATGTCAGTTCTTTGTTATTGTAATCGTAGATTAGTTTGTTTAAATAACTCTATGTCAAGGAACCCTCGAGGAATGTTAATTATATATGAGCCCACGTTTCTACACTGGGAGCTCTGGGAAATATGTATGCCCATTAGTTGTCATTTGATTTTGAAACATGAAACAAACATAGACATAAAACTCTGATGTATTTAAAACCATTGCTTTACGATTATTGATTTCTTTTGGATGTTATTAGGTTGATGTTGGATCTAAGTTGTGGTTTGATTCTCTGGTTGATTCAGGAGTCATGCCTGAAGCTAGATCTGCTAGAGGTCATGGTAGAGGCCAAGAGGGTGGCCGTGGAAGGGGTAGGGACCACAGTCCTTCCACTAGTGTTCATCAAGATAACAGAGATGAGCAGAGGGAAGAGCGTCAAGCTGGTTTAGAGGAGCCAGGTATTAGGTAGCTGTTAGAGGAGTTTCTAAACCCTATTATGGGGCAAGGTACAGTAGAGAGGGAGAGATCTAGGCGCCCTCTAAGGTGGACTATTGCAGTGGATCCTGAGGTTGTGGCAGCGAACCACATGATGGATCTCATGAGAGTTCCACCTATTACCTTTGATGGTAAAGGAACAGGATTTGAAGCTGAGACTTGGCTTATTGCATTAGAGAGAATTTTTACTATGCATCCCTTTAGTAGAAATACTAAAGCTAGGTGTGCGGTAATGCAACTCTCCAATTTCACAGCGGTATGGTGGAAGATAGAGGAGAAGAAGTTGAGTCTTCAGATGGATACCATTACATGGGAAGTCTTCCTTGAGCATTTTAGAGAGAGATTCCTCTTTGTTTAGTATAGGCAGCAAAGGGCTAATGAGTTCCACAACTTGAGGCAGTTGACCCTATCGGTGGTTGAGTATTAGTGTAGGTTCTTCGAGCTCAAATAGTATGTTGGTTATGGTGAGGATTCAGCCCTTATGGTTTAGCACTTTGTTAGGGGGCTAAATGAATGCATCATTGGGGAAGTTAGACTCTTTGAGCCTACATCCCTCAGGGAGGCGGTCATCAAAGCTACCCTTGCAGAGGAGAATCTAGCATTAGCCTATGGTGGTCGGTCATTTAGGAGTGCACTCGAGAGCACCTACTTCTGTTGTCAGAGGTAATCATTCTCAGGAAGTTGGGAATGGGAGAGGCCCTTCTACCATTCCAAATGGTAATCAGTCTTATCAGCAAGGAGGAAACAATGCTTCTTCTTTTAGTGGTCCTCAGATTAGGAACTTTTGTGACATTCAGTGTAGCAAGCGCAATCGATCAGTTCAGCCAGCACAGAGTGTGTATCAGGATGTCAGTAGGGGCGATTTTCTCTAGTCTAGAGAACCTTCAGTTGGAGAAGGTAGTAGCAAGGGAGCTTGTTTGACTTGTGGACAGTTTGGACATTTTGCTGTTAGTTATCCTAAGCATGCACCGCAGTCCTTAGGACAGAGGCCATCAGCTTCTGAGCCTACAGTGGGTAATGTTGGCATGTCTCACAGAGCGTATGCAACATTTGATCGACCTCCACCTGTGTACTATGCTCCTGTGAGTGGTACTACGAGTAGAGGTCCAGCTGCTAGTTTTCAGATTCCTATAGTGGGGAATGATCGTCAGTGTTCAAATCAGAGACCTGGGAAGGGTCCTATGGGACCCACACTTTGAGTCTTTCATGACATGGTTAGATGTTCTGGGTTGAGAGATTTATTTCTCTATCTTTGTTTTAGGCTTCTAGGAGTAAGCCTAGTTTTAGGGGAGGAGGATGTAATACCCACCTCTTAGGTTGCTTTTCAGTTTGTGGATGTGAAACTCTTTTAGGCATTTTGGATGTATGTGTGGATTTTATCAGATGGTTTAGATGATTTTATGTGTTACATTTCAATATGTTATTGATCCATTGTTAGTATGTTATATCATTGGTGTGTATGTGATTTATGGTTATTTTATTATGCTTAAGTATATGTTAGGATTTCATTTCGATTATGGTTTTCTGACAATACTGACCTGAGATTTATATGCACATGGATCATTGTATATTTTTCTTACTATTTGATGTGCTTGGTATGGTATGGGACAGAGTGGTAGTTACATGCTTCGGCGAGATCCACACGATAACCTAGTCTCAACCATTGCTTGTCATATGATATATGCATGTATGTTCATCTTTGTGATGACAGGATTGTAGGTACCGGGCTATGTCTTCCCTAAATTGGCAGGAGTGAGTGTGCCTTATCGCATTAATCTCAATGGTAAGAGAGGGGAGATAGTTTTAAGGTCCAAATCCTATCCTAAACCTAATTGTGTTAGTTATTGGACAAGTATCTGGTTTGACTACCCTGACCAAATTCGTATAGCTGATAGGAATTAGTGTATCCCTTTCCTTGATCATGATTGATTTTGCATATTTTTGGTTTCAGGTGCTTGAAGTGATTATGTGAGTGTTATATCATGTTATTTATGTAATTGAATATTATTGCGATTAATTATTAAATATAGGGTATTTAATTAATTGAAAATTAAATTAAATACCTATGTTTAATTGAAAGTTTATTTAAAATAAAATTATTGAATATTAATATTTATTTGGATATTTAATTGAAAATTAGAGTAATTATGCTTTTATGATTAGTTAAATAATTAAATATTTAGTTGCATGGATTATTGTGATGTAAATATTTAAGTTATTTAAATTAATATTTTATTAATTACATGTGCAAGATTTGGTTGAAAAAGTATTTTCAAACTGAAGAGATCTCAACTTGAATTTAGGAGTCAAAGTTGAGTTGTGCAAGCAATTAGATATTTTAATTGTTAATTGTTATTTTCTTTCAATTTTGAGGAGAGTCCTTTTAGGAGTTAACTGGATGTGTTGTCATTAGGGTTTGCTTGATTAGGGGAAATATATCCTCATTAGGGGGATTCTTCTCTCATTCCTTCATAACAGGTTTTTGGGGAACATTTTTGGAAGCTTTGATGTGTGCTTTGTTTTGGAGCATCATTTTGGAATTCTGCTTGCTTGGATTTTGCATTGTGTGTTCTTCAACAGATTTTGAGGTAGGGTCTTGTTTATGTCAATTCTGGTTTTTCGGATCCCTGTCTTCTATGCATCCGAAGAACTAAGAATCCTTTTTTTGATCATTCCTTGCTTGTTTATTTTGTGTTTGAGGGTTTCAATTGGTAAAATATATTTTTAGATCAAATTCGTGTTTTAATTCAGGTTTGCATGTCAGATCTGTGTTTGTGGGCACAAAGGGTTTCATTTTATAGTATTAAATGCAAATGGGTATTAGGGTTTTTGAATTGAATTTAACATTGAAATGAGTGTTTTTGAAAACCTAGATCCCTGATTTTCAAAAGAAAATATATGTTAACATAGTACGGAGGTGCTGTCAAAATTTCGTAGGAAAATACTCTATGGTTCTCCTAGAAAATGATAAATTAAAAGGCCTATAGTTCTAACTATAGTTAAGGAAAAATAAATAAAAACCCCTTTTGTAAATGCTTCTTTGAAAAATTATTGTTTAAAAAAATATATATATACTCTCTGTTGCAAAACAAAAAAAAAATACAGAGATAAATTAAAGAAAAAGTACACCAGTCATAAGAGGAAAAGACAAAAAAAAAAAAAGTCCATTTAAAGTTTTTCCGTTTTCGGAAATAAACTATTTTTTTTTTTTTTTTAAAAATTAATTAAATTAAGTGGTATCGTTATTTCCTTAGGGCGGCATTGTTTAGTCTAAAAAAAAAAAATTTAAAAAAAAATTCAATGTTTTAGGTGGCGGGGGCCACCACCTCCCCCGAGCACCTAGGGAGCCGCTGCGAACACCACTGCCGAGGCAGTGGGCCGCAGGCTCTGCGGTTACCACTGCCGAAGCAGTGCGGTGTAGGGCCGTGTGGTGACCCACTGCACGGGACAATGGGGCCGCCGGCCGGCAGGTACGTACAGAGGGGTGGTGGCCATGGGCCCCCCCATTGAATGTGGTATTTTATTATTTTATAATTTGTTTTGTTTATTATTTCTTTTAGTTGTTAAAATAATAAAATTTGTTTATTTAGAAATGTTTAATAATTTCAGTTTTATATAATGTTAGTTTTTGTTTTTTTTGTTAGATTTTTATTTATTAGTAAAATTAATCTTTAGTTCGTTTATGTTAATTTGATATTAGTTTGTATTAATATTTAACTAATTTATATTAATATTTAAACTAGTTATTATTAATATTTTATTTAGTTTGTATTAATAGTAAATTAGTTCATTTTAATATTAAATAGGTTTATTATTAATTTTTAAAATTAGTATTTAAAAATTAGATAATTGAGGCATTTGAATAAAATGAAAGTTGTGCTTTTATGTAGGGAGAATTGATTCTATTGTTAATCAAGGACCTAGGGGAGAAATTTATTTTGTCATCATTAATAATGGTCTAGTGTTGAACATTTTAACCGGATGTACTAATTAAGTCCATAAGAGATGTATTGGGACGATAAATTTTTAATGATTAATGTTGTACCTAGGTATTCTATAATTTTTTAATTATAAGTGGAAATTGGTAATTATTCTTAGATGTATTTAAAAATTGTTGTTATAAATAGATCTAAAGGAGATGTTAATGTTTTATCAATATGAAATATTTAATTATTTTCAGATAGTAATTTTATTGAATAAGTGAATTTGCATGATTGGGAGTCATAAATTTGCTTATTCCTACGTTGAATTTATATTATATTTTATGCATTCTGAATATGAGATTTATTATGTCTTGATGTGAATTGAGTGCGTGATCAAATAAATGGTATATTTTGGGTGCTCTTCTTGTTATCATGCTTTTGGGTATTTTTTGGGTTAGATAACCCTAGGACTCAAATCCAGAGGTTTTGGGATTATACTTTTTGCATGGTATCTTTAAAGAAGTCGTTGTTGTTTATATGATGATGTCATAGTCTTGATTTCCTAAACCCAACCTGATTCAGTTTTGATATATTGTTTGGCTTTATGAAGATATTGTGGTTATTGTTTGGTTATTTGTGAACTATGTGCTCTTGAATGAGCAGGATGCGATTTGTGTATATGTTTATCTTCATGTGTTGATCTTGAGCCTAGGTAGGATTACTAAGTGTATAGTGGGAAAGTGGCTTGCAATGGGGGTTCAGGACCCTAAGCGGTTACTAGGTAAACCCATTGGAAAGTTACTTAATAAGTGGAAATATGATACATTAAAGGGGTTTAAAATGAATTAATGAGATGTCTAAGTCTCTACCCATGTCTTGAGTGCTGTCGCACGATAGGATGGGAGTTGGGATCCTTGTCTTCGCGAAAGGATCACCAAGCCACATAGTGTCACTTGGAGGCCAGGGTCAAGAGGTACTACTAGGGTTACCTTCAAGGTTGGAGTTATGTGATGACACTTCCCTATATACAACTTAGGTTATCCTACTTTTGTCAGTTACTTCTGGTGCTTTTTAGAGTTCCTTATTTTGGATTAGTGTGCTTCTAGGATTTTCGTTTGCATTGGAGTATGAGGTCATGTGTACCTTGTTTGTATTCTTGTTGTATACCCCATGTGATGGGCCTATTACTATCTCCTTAGCACGGTGGAAGTGGACCTTTGGTTCCACGTGGTCGGGTGGTAGTGAATCTTATTACCATTGAGATTCTGACGGATTCTTCTTCATGCTTGGATGTTCCTTGTTGCATTTTTATCTTCATAGTCTTTTGGAGACATGCTCAGTTATTTGAGTTGTGTATTTATACCATATGTTTATATTGGTTTTCATCCTTGGAGGATGCATTGTATTGATTATTATGTATTATTTCATACCCTGCGATTTGTGTAGTGGATGTTGTTTTGGTAGTATACCTTATGGTATCAGTTGTATATGTAACCTTTACATTAGTTCTTTGTTATTGTAATCGTAGATTAGTTTAAGTAATTCTACGTCAAGGAACCCTCAAGGAATGTTAATTGTGCATGAGTTGTATTTCATGTATGTCATGTACTTCATTGTGTTGCTTCCGCATTGTTATTAATATTGTTTATAAACATTTAAAAAAAAAATTATTTCATGAACTTAGTAGCGTGTTGAGGTTAAGTTCTCCTGGGTTCCCTAGCGGGGCATTACACTTGGTATCAGAGCCCATGTTTCTACACTGGGAGCTCTGGGAAATATGTATTCCCATTAGTTGTCATTTGATTTTGAAACATGAAAAAAACATAGACATAAAACTCTGATGTATTTAAAACCATTGCTTTACAATTATTGATTTCTTTTGGATGTTATTGGGTTGATGTTGGATTTGAGTTGTGGTTTGATTCTCTGGTTGATTCAGGAGTCATGCTTGAAGCTCAATCCGCTAGAGGTCATGGTAGAGGCTGAGAGGGTGGCCGTGGAAGGGGTAGGGACCATAGTCCTTCCATGAGTGTTCATCAAGATAACATAGATGAGTAGAGGGAAGAGCATCAGGCTGGTTAAGAGGAGCCATGTATTAGACAGTTTTTGCAGGAGTTTCTGAACCCTATTCTGGGGCCAGGTAGAGTAGAGAGGGAGAGATCTAGGAGCCCTCTAAGGAGGACTGTTGTAGTCGATCCTGAGGTTGTGGCAGCAAACCACACGAGGGATCTCATGAGAGTTCCACCTATTACCTTTGATGGGAAAGGAAGAGGATTTGAAGCCGAGACTTGGATTATTGCATTAGAGAGAATTTTTACTATGCATCCCTTTAGTAGCAATACTAAAGCTAGGTATGTGGTAATGCAGATCTCCAATTTTGCAGCGATATGGTGGAAGATAGAGGAGAAGAAGTTCAGTCTTCAGATGGATACCATTACATGGGAAGTCTTCCTTGAGCAATTTAGAGAGAGATTCCTCTCTGTTCAGTGGAGGTAGAAAAGGGCTGATGAGTTCCAAAACTTGAGGCAGTTGACCTTATCGGTGGTTGAGTATGAGCATAGGTTCTTCAAGCTCAAACAGTATGTTGGTTATGGTGAGGATTCGGCCCTTATGGTTCAACACTTTTTTAGGGGGCTGAATGAACACATCATTGGGGAAGTTAGACTCTTTGATCCTACATCCCTCAAGGAGGCAGTCATCAAAGCTACCCTTATAGAGCAGGATCTAGCATTAGGCTATGGTGGTCATTCAGGAGTGCACTCGAGAGCACCTACTTTTGTTGTTAGAGGTAATCATTCTTAGGGAGCTGGGAATGCGAGAGGTCCTTCTACCGTTCCAAATGGTAATCACTCTTATCAGCAAGGAGGAAACAATCCTTCTTCTTTTACTGGTCCTCGGTGTTAGTACTCTCAAATTTTGAAGAAATTTGGAGTGACTACACTTGAGATTTTCTCTAAGTGCAGAGTGTTGCCCTAAGAAACTCGTGGAAAAGGCATATTTTGAATGCATGCAAAAAAGGGCCTCTTGAATTTTGTGAGAAACCACTTGGGAGACGTGTTCCTCACCTTTCATTTGGAATATACAGTGGGTTCCAACTGTCAAATTTCAGTTTTGACTTGTTTTGGAAGTAGCCATTTGGAGGCGCTTATCATAAATCTGCATTTTTGCAAGTGTCATTTTACTGTATAAGGCCTAGTTTGCTTCTGAATAACTTGCGCCCTGTTAAATTTCATGGCCTGCCACTTTGGGATTATTTAGTATACATATCAGAGAACTTATGTTCCAAAGTTCAATCCATTTCGAGTCCGTTTGATTGGATTTTGGATCTCCCAAAGTTGGTCTTCCAGAATTGTCTTGCTTCTTGGTTCTGTCCAAATTTCTGAGTAGCTCTGTTTGACCAACTGTAACTTTTGACCTTGTGATCTAACTGAAAAAATTCATTTTACATCATATTATAGAGGTCAAATACTTCTTATATCTCCATATTTAGGTCATGATGAATCCATTTGGTCAGTTTGTGAAGCTCATTCCGTTTGCAATTTCTATCAATTTGCCAAATTGTCAAATGCAGAATTGCAGAATGAGATACTTTGAGGTCTCACAAATGTGTATCCGGATAAATTCCTTGGATAATTGAGTTGTTCCTCATATTTTAAGCATGAAATTGTACTTCCCTAGAGATTTTCAGACTTCTACCAATCCGATTGATTACTTTTCCTAATTTATTCCATTTGCAGTTTCCACTAAATCTGCATGTTGCAGTTGTCCAGGAAATTTTGGTTGTCAACTTTGCAAATGTATAACTCTAGCCCAGTTGCACCTAGGAAATTAATTCTTGTTTCATTATGTCATAATCATAAAATTATCCTCCTAGTTCCATTATGGGCTCCCTGCCAATCCATTTGCCTAGTTTGTGAAGTTAATTCCAAAGACAAAGTTTTACTATTTTCTGCATGTTCAGAAATGTACTTTCTCCAGTACCTGTCTTCATAATATTGTATCTTTTTTCCCATTAGTTCCTAAGATTAAATTACCTGCTGAATCATACTGAAGGCATCTTAATTTACCATCATGCCCAATTTTAGCCATCCAAGTGCCCAACTGATATTTTTGCCAGATTGAAGTGAAATGGTGTTTCTTGTTTTATGACAACCTGTTTTCTGGGACCTTTTAAAAGTGGCAAGTTCAAGGATTAAAATCTCATAGCTTGGTTACATCTTTGAGATGTAGTTCTACAAGGTTGATTTTTGTATGGGAAAATGTGTACCTGTCAAATGCCAGGACCTAGTCAGGTACTTTCCACAGTTTTTAAGGCTGCTCTTACAACCTCTTGGCATGTATTTCCTAGTGGACACGACAGGGATGGTTTTGAGTTTGATCACCGACTTAGTATCTTGCAACTAAAATGGAAGAGGCTTGCACTTGAATGGAAGTGTGAACTCCTCAATGGAATGATGTTGATTATAAAGAGTTGAGTGATGAAATGAATGGCAAAGATGGATCCAATACAGATGTATTGCACTGAATGAATGAAGAGGTATGTTTTAAACATATTAATGCAATTGGCAGGTGTCTCCATATCAAATGTCAGTACTGGAATCAAAAGGAAGTCCACACTAAACAAAATGGAAACATTGACAAGCGTATAAATTAGTTAGAAGTCAAACAAATGTTCATGTAAAATGAGAATAGACATTTGAAATGTCAAAGTGATGCATTTGAAATTGAAAGTGAAGCGCCTAGTATGGAAGAATTTCCACAAAAAGACAAAGCAGCGTCATTAGTAAGAGTTTAGCACCAAAGTTAAAAGATTTGTGTTATTTGAAAGGATGCCTCAAAGAGATGCCGTCTCATGAAAGGAAATGATTGTAGAATATGCTCAAGATACATTTGTCGATAAAGCTATAGAAAATAGAGCTTTGCAAATGAATTTGGGAGATGGAAAGTAAAGTCTTCCAGCCATTGCCACTTCCCCAGGCCACGTGGAAGTGTAATCTGCTGTGCAGAAGTTAAAGGCAAAAAATGCCAACAAGAACTATTGCGCGTGATAAAGGAAGGTTTTAAAAAACTTTTGAATTTGCCAATACATTATATGCTGGTCTGTGCTATTTTAGGGAGGCTATACAGTGAAACCCAGCGCAATGGAAGTTTTTAAATGAGTTTTCTCTGAGACATTTCAAATGCCAGATGGTAAGGAGTTTGCGAAGCATATAGAGGAGGAGTTTGTGCCAATTAGGGAGGCTACCAGTATATACCAATCAGATACAATGTGCTGGTATAGACCCCTGCACAGATAACATTAGAGAATGTCAAGGATTGGAATATGAATGCAAATAACATTTGCCAGCAGCTGCACAACATGTTGGAGGAGTTAGACAACACATAAAACTAGATTGCAAGGTATGTTTTCCATCCTTTGCAATCACAGAGCTAGAATTTGTGCTTGGCATGGTAAAAGGGAAATTTTGGTTACACAGAAATGCAGTGACAGAAAATGAACAAGGAGGGTGCTTTGAAGTGTTTATTTAATAGCTTGCAAATACATGCTTCAGGTATCTGTGTTAAACCATAATGGAGGCCCTGCGCTATGAAATGAGGATGGTGTGCCAAGTTAGCGTAGTCTATAAATTGAGAAGCTGCGTAGCTTGGTAAAACAGAATGAGCATTTTAAAAAACTAAAATGGCTATAGCATTTGCATAGGGTTTATGATTAATGACAAATTGTGTAAACCACTTCTACAACTTTTGCTAGCATGCTGCTTACGCAGACTTGCAAGAACAGATATGATTGTTTTCAAATCAAATGTATTGGAAGGTGTAAGAAAAGCCAGCGCTTTGCAAGGAGGAGTTGCCAGACTATAAACAAGACTCTACTCCAAATAGAAAAGGACCCTGGCATATAGTTCCAATGCAATAAATGCCAAAAGAAGAAACATGCGCCATAAACCGTGGAGACAACTTTACCTACAGAAAAGATCAAAAATTGATCCAAAGGGAATTAGCGCATCAACATGACCAGAATGGCACACTAAGAAAGAGTGGAGGCATTTCAAACAAATGGAAAATAGCACCAGGTTGGAAATAGAGCAGCCTGCGAATGAACAACAATCCCACGCTGAAGGCTATATGGTATATCCCACATTGGTTAGAAAATAGTCTTTTCAAGTGTTTATATACTTCTACGCACGGTTGTTAATATGAATTAGAAGCAAATGAGGCTATTGGCGGCCCTTTGGCTGGAAGATTACTGTGCGTGGTGGGGCCCGTATTTTGGGCGAGAATGCACAAGAAGGCTTTAAAATTCGAAATGTTTAATCCCACATTGCATGTGAAAGGGGATTCATAAGGTTTATAAGGAAAAATGCACACAATGTTATTTGAAGATGAAAAGAGGAAGCTCTCTGCACGCGAGCTCAAATGGCACCTCGGGAAACGTGCCTAGTTAGTCAACACCAAAATTTTGCAGAAGACATCGCGTGCTTGTGGAGCAAGGAAACATAGTAGTCACTCAGTCATGTCGGAGGAGGGCGGATCAAAAATTAGCTCACGACTACGCGACTGAGCTCGTCGCGCGGTCGCAAAGGGTTCGCGGTTGAGGTTAGATGTTGTGTGAGTGAGCGACAAGTTCGTCGTGTAGTTGCGCAGCTTTTAGTCGCTCAGTCGCACAACCCAAAATTGCTCATCACGCACCCGCAGATGAAAATGAAAGTGTTGAAAAAGTCTCACGAGTTGGTGATTCAGCTCATCGTGCACTCACGCAAGGTTTGCAAGGTGATAAAATTGTGTTGCGACTGAGCGGTAATGGCCTAGTTGCTCACTCGCGGAGGCAAAAGTGGAGACAGTCAAGAGTTAGAAAAGTGATTTTTAGAACAAATCAGTGAGCGCCACTTGTCAAATTCTGGTGCAATGTGAGCAAAAAGGATTAAAATATGCAGATGTTTTAAATTTTATTTCAATTCAATAGTTTGACTATTGAAAATATTCAAATATTTTAGAATATCCTGAAAATGTGCACGGAAAGACAAACTCTTTTGATGATTCAGGGTGCAAATTTAATCAGAAGTATCAGCTATTATATACCATTGGAAAGGTATTGAAGAGAGGAATCTGATTCTACAGACCATTTGAGGGCATATCAGATTAGATTTTGGCAGTAAAAGAATGAAGTGGCTGCAGATATTTTCTGAGAGAGAAGGACAGGTGTCGATGACTAAATTTGTTTTTCCTTTTTCTCCTATATCTCAATTTTTTCAGAATGGTATCATGAGGTTGAAATTTATGTTGTTGGGCAGCTTCCAGGCTTTTGAGTCTTAATTTTGGTGTTCATGGTCTTGCAATGTACAATTTTAGATATTTTTAATGAAAATCAAAGGAAATCCCTGTTCAGAAATTGTCTGATGTCTTTGTATGTTTGTTTTGATTCTTGTATATTAACTTGTAAGGCATGTTAATATACCAATTACAAGGTATTTGTGTGTTTGAATCTGAGTTTCTCTCAAGGAGAGAAAGTCTTGTATTCAAATTATGAGAATTTTAAGTTTGCATATGAATATGATGTCCGGGAATTGAAATGAGAAGAATGGCTTGCAAGGCATTTCATTCAGGTTTTTGAGTTTGGAGTTAGAAGTTTTCTGGGATTGCACATCTGTTTGATTCTGTTTCCCAATAGATAAGGCACTGGTCTTTGGTTTTTCTCGTAATTTCTTCATCAATCAATTATTCAAATCATTTTCCCTTTATGTTTAAGGAGTTGTGAATGATTATTATATCAAGTGTGATGGGCAGGAATCCATCTCATGATTCACTAAAAGAAGTGAATCCAAGAGGTACACCTGCCTGAGCCTGTGAGCTTGAAGTGTAGGAGGGTTTGTTTGATCCTCGTTAATTAGCCTTTTCTCTGACAAGGTCAGGGAAAAATGCTAACACTCGGATTAGGAACTTTCATGACATTCAGCACAGCAAGCGTAATCGATCGGTTCAGCCAGCATAGAGTGTGTATCAGGATGTCAGTAGGGGCGATGTTCTCCAGTCTAGAGAACCTTCAGTTGGAGAAGGTGGTAGCAAGGGAGCTTATTTCACTTGTGGATAGCTTGGACATTTTGCTGTCAGTTTTCCTTAGCGTGCACCGCAGTCCTTAGGATAGAGGCCAGCAACTTCTGAGCCTACAGTGGGTAATGTTGGAATGTCTCATGGAGTGTATGCAGTGTTTGATCGACCTCCACTTGTGTATTATGCTCCTGTGAGTGGTACTATGAGTAGAGGTCCAGCCGCTACTTTCTAGATTCCTACAGTGGGGAATGATCCTCAGTGTTTGAATCAGAGACCTGGGAAGGGTCCTATGGGACCCACACTTTGAGTCTTTCATGAAATGGTTAGATGTTCTGGGTTGAGAGATTTATTTCTCTATCTTTGTTTTAGGCTTCCAGGAGTAAGCCTAGTTTTAAGGGAGGAGGATGTAATACCCACCTCTTAGGTTGCTTTTCAAATTGTGGTTGCCAAACTCTTTTACGCATTTAGGATGTATGTGTGGATTTTATCAGATGGTTTAGATGATTTTATGTGTTACATTTCAGTATGTTGTTGATCCATTGTTAGTATGTTATATCATTGGTGTGTATGTGATTTATGGTTATTCTATGATGCTTAAGTATATGTTAGGATTTCATTTTGATTATGGTTTTCTAACAATACTGACCTGAGATTTATATGCACATGGATCATTGTATATTTTCCTTACTGTTTGATGTGCTTGGTATGGTATGGGACAGAGTCGTAGTTACTTGCTTCGGTGAGATCCACACGATAACCTAGTCTCAACCATTGCTTGTCATATGATATATGCATGTATGTTCGTCTTTGTGATGATAGGATTGCAGGTATTGGGCTACGTCTTCCCTGAATTGGCAGGAGTGAGCATGCCTTATCGCATTAATCTCAATGGTAAGAGAGGGGAGATAGTTTTCAAGTCCAAATGCTATCCTAAACCTAATTGTCCTAGTTATTGGACAAGTATCTGGTTTGACTACCCTGACCGAATTCCTATAGCTGATAGGAATTCATGTATCCCTTTTCTTGATCATGATTGATTTTGCATGTTTTTGGTTTCAGGTGCTTGAAGTGATTATGTGAGTGTTATATCATGTTATTTATTTAATTGAATATTATTGCAATTAATTATTAAATATAGGGTATTTAATTAATTGAAAATTAAATTAAATACCTATGTTTAATTGAAAGTTTATTTAAAGTGCGATTATTGAATATTAATAATTAATTGGATATTTAATTGAAAATTAGAGTAATTATGCTTTTATGCTTAGTTAAATAATTAAATATTTAGTTGCATGGATTATTGTGATGTAAATTTTTAAGTTATTTAAATTAATATTTTATTAATTACATGTGCAAGATTTGGTTGAAAAAGTATTTTCAAACTCAAGAGATCTCAACTTGAATTTAGGAGTCAAAGTTGACTTGTGCAAGTAATTAGATATTTTAATTATTAATTGTTATTTTCTTTCAATTTTAGGGAGAGCTCTTTTAGGAGTTAACTGGATGTGTTGTCATTAGGGTTTGCTTGATTAGGGAAAATGGATCCTCATTAGGGGGATTCTTCTCTCATTCCCTCATAACAGGTTTTTGGGGAACATTTCTGGAATCTTTGATGTGTGCTTGGTTTTGGAGCATCATTTTGAAATTCTCCTTGCTTGGATTTTGCATTGTGTGGTCTTCAACAGATTTTGAGGTAGGGTCTTGTTCATGTCAATTCTTGTTTTTTGGATCCCTGTCTTCTATGCATCCGGAGAACTAAGAATCCTTTGTTTGATCATTCCTTGCTTGTTTATTTTGTGTTTGAGGGTTTCAATTGGTAAAATATGTTTTTAGATCAAATTTGTGTTTTAATTCAGGCTTGCATGTCGGATCTGTGTTTGTGGGCACAAAGGGTTTCATTTTATAGTATTAAATGCAAATGGGTATTAGGGTTTCTGAATTGAATTTAACGTTGAAATGAGTGTTTTTGAAAACCTAGATCCCTGATTTTCAAAAGAAAATATATGTTAACATAGTACGGAGGTGCTGTCAAAATTTCGTAGGAAAATACTCTATGGTTCTCCTAGAAAATGATAAAT
>MU227527.1:6237104-6273778 GCA_018584345.1 Thuja plicata | reverse complement strand
GGGTAGTGATTCATATACTTGTCTGGCATTATCTTTTAATGTCCTGACAAATAGCCTCATCACCTGATCCTCTGTAGAAACCTCATAATCTTCTATGAATGTATAAAATGCATCCAAGTGTTGTAGTTTCGAGTCATCCCATTCTCCATGGAACTTTGGTAGAAGTTGTGAAATTTTAGGGGATAACTTATTTGGGATGCATTGAAATCTCCTAAGATCCAATGGCCTGATACCATCTAGAATAAAAGGATTTCTTTAAAATGATGGATAAATTTGAAAAAACAATCCACCATCTCATTCTGAGTCTTCTCCCTCAGTAGAGTCACTAACTAAAATGATTTGTTCAATAGATTCACCACCTTCTTATCATAAGGAAAATACTTACTATCTTCTGAGTTCTTTTCTCCTAGTAGAGTCTTAAATACATCACCAGAGCTTCTAGGTAAAATAAAAAATGTTGTTTTGAACAAGTCCCCAGCGGAGTCACCAATCTGTTGGTGCTCAAATTGACAGATTGGATTTCCTATGGACTTGCCAATCCAATTCTTGGAAACCCAATTGATTTGGCCAACTAATAAGTCACAACCAAAGCAAGGTTGGAACTTCTGCAATTTTGGCTCTGCAAAACCAAGGCTGGTAGGCCTATACCTTGACTTATCCTTCAAGTTACAAGGCTTTTTATAGCAGATAACCTATGTATGGAACTCAAACTTCCATCTCTCAAAGTATGGCAAGGAACTTAAAAGAAATCTAAGTGAAAGAAATATATGATGAACTGTAAACTAAAATACTTTAAGTAATTGAAAGAATATTTAGTAAATGTGTATGTAATTTGAAATGAATAGATAGATAGGATATCTTAAGACTATAAACAATGAACTGAATAACTATAATCCAAATAATGATTAGACCAATGCCTTGTTCTACCATGGGCAATAGAGTCAAGATCATTCCAATCTTATGTTCAACCTCAGAGATAGTTTTACAAGAAAACTTATCACTTAAAAGGTGTTATGGAATGTACATGAAACCTAAAACAAATTTATAGATATTTCAAAAGGGTAATACTTCTTAGATGATAGACCAATTGACTAAGGCCTCAATCAATAGAATTTAACCATGCAAAATGAGAAAAGAAATTGAAAATATAGACTATGAATCAAATAAGGAAGCATGCACATCAAACTATCACTTTGAAGAAGTTCTATTGGTTTATCTGAGGGACTAATTGTAAAATGATAATGAAACTATTATACATGTGAAAGAAAAAAGACTTATCTTTATTAATTTTGAAAAAATAGTACATCCAGGTCCATGTTATACTTGTTGATTAAAAACTATCCAAATATGTAAAATTGTATTATATTGTATCCCCTCTCTTTACATTTTACACTATGTATATATATATGTGTTTGTGTGTTTGTGTGTGTGTGTGTGTGTGTGTGAGTGGCTTTCACACATTTTTAGGGTGAAAAGACACAACTCTTATTACAAATTATTTTGAAAAAACAATAAACTAACTAAAAAATAACTACCTAACTTTCGGATTTGGCTTTGGTTGAAAATCCAAAAAACCTTGTAAAAAGCTAATATTTTTGTTGGAGATAGAAAATTTGATTTCCCGAACTGGGTCTTTTTTATATTTTTAAAATTCGACCATCTTTATCCTCTATCAAAATCATCTTTGTAGCAGATCTAAATTCCAGCATTTTCTAAAGGCTTTGATTAGTTAGTTCTATTTATTTGTGTCATAAAGCTTCCTTCCTTTGATATTTTTTTTTATGGAGAAACATGCTTCTTGATAATGGATTGGCACTTCTAAATTATCAAAATTTAGGGTACCACCAGTAGGGACTCTAAGCTACAATCTAGGTGAGTGTCATCTCATAGCCCTCACCCATTGGGTTACCCTAGTACTAGCCACTTTGGGCCCCGACCCTAAAGCAGGCACATGTAGAACCAACACCTTTCATGAGCACAAAGGAACCTTCTCCCACTACCTTCACTAATCTATACTAGCACTGGAAGAATGGGAGAGGCACAAATTAGTCTTGATTAGTGTGTATTTCAACCCATTCCTAGTTAATTTACTTAGGTTATCACTTTATTAAATAACTCATCAGTGGGTTACCCTTATACTAGCCACTTAGGGCCCTGACCCCTCACTAAGAGCTACTCACCTAGTTTCCTTAGGTTCCCTACCCAAACAAGTATCAAAAGAACATAAGAAATCCACATAATAATATATAGGAAGCCATAACAATGTCACAACATCAAATAATTGAGTTTAGGAAAGCATTAGTTGTCCTGAATCCTTTGGACAACCCTAAACCACAATTAGGTACTCAGATGGATAAAACACATCCACATTGCATCAAATACATAAAAAAGGATTCACAACAACATAATTCTATCAAGTACCTCATCAAAACATAAATCATAACATCATAGTATGATTGGATTGGGTTTAGGAGATTACTGATTATCCCTAGTCTACCGGACAATCCTAAACCCTAATCTAATATTCAAGATGATAGATAACACATAAGAAGACATAAAAATGTACATTCAAAATGAACATCAAACTTTATAAAAAGCATATAACTAGTGCATGTGGTACCAAATCAAACAAAAAAACATCATAACATGATCATGTTGCAGAAAACATGTTGATTCCTAAAATTTGGCTAAGTCTGAAATTTTCTAAAAACCTTCAAAATATAGAATCTTTATATGAAATCCTAGGGGGATGAAACCAGTCTCAAACATCCTAAAATTATTACATAAGATTTAACTTAAATTATAAGAAAGGAAGAGAATGTAGCTTATACTTAAATGTTAAATTTTATGTTTCACCCTAAGGCTGAAATCAAACTGAGAGCACTAGACTGACCTAGCCCCTATGCATCAAAATGCACCAAATATACTACTAATAGAGAAATAAGTTAACCAACAAGTTAAACATCAAATTAAATCAGCCTCGGGTCCATACAGAAACCTTAAACCTCAGAAAAACCCTAAAATTGACCCTAATGGAGGTTCTACGTAGTTGGCATACCTTCCTGCAAAGTTGGTGAAGGTCCTACATAGTTAAGGCCTTAAATTGTAGATTTGGGGAAGGTCTTGCGTAGTTGGTAGCTAAATTCTGCACACTTTGTCATGAGAGTTGCACAGTTAGTCCCAGAACTACGCAGTTGGTCACTTGTTGTGCATGGTTGGAAGTAGTGAGTTGCAGGTTGTTCTTATAGGTAAAACTGGGCATAATGAGGTCCTTGGAAGTAGAACTCAAGGAAGAACCAGTTGATATATCCTCATTTACCTTCCAAAAAACTCCTTAAACCTATCTTTCCCTTAGGATTAATCTATCAAACTCAATAGATACCGACATAGGCCTGATTGAAGAAATATGACAAAATTAGATATTGTAAGCAATCAAATAGATCCTACTCATTCCTAAAGGTTCCTAAAGACCTTAGAGTATCTTATAAAACCTCTAATGTGATAAAAAATTATAATACGAGGAGAATATAACACTATATGGTATAATCATAGTTAATATAGAAAGAATAATTTATCCAACTATATTTCAAATAGAATAATTCTTTTTGAGGAATCATTTCAATTAATGAGAGACAAAAATAGAGTAAAAAATAGGATCATAACACCACACATTGAAGCTTACTATGATCCAAAGAATAAAATCAAGACAATAATACATGCACACATAAGTATGGAAACACATATGAAGGATCTCCTTCCAGGATAGATCCTACCTAGAGTCCTACAGAGAAACCATTGAGGGAGAAGTCCTAGATCACTCCATCCAAATCTATGAACTCCTTTAGAATCCATAAGCACAATTCTCCTCTAGATACAACCAAAAATCACATAATGCAACTGTTGAGAAAATATCACGATCTCTCCAAAAATATCAATAGGGTATCTCTGAGAGATTATCTTATTCTTCTTCCACCCTTTCTTTTCCAAACTCCTCCCATAAGCATCTTACAAGAGTGGTTGCATGGGAAAATTCCAACTGTTGCAACCATTCGTAGCCAATGGCTAGTTAATAGTTTAGGGCTACATTAGTTTATTAATTTATTCCTTAGTTGTAGGATATTCATGAAGATAATTTACTATTATTGCATTCTTTAATTTATTTACTTTAGTAAGGATTAATGTAGCTTTATCTTTAGCACAAAATATATATATTTACTACTGTACATTTTAATTACCTTAGCCATCAAGGAATTTCCCTCAAGGTAATTACTTTAGTATTTTCTATATAGTCTTTTAACAATATTGTTACATAAATTATAAATACATATAATTATTAAATTCTTATCTTTGTATATATATAAACATATGCATATGTGTGCACCCATATGCTTATGTGTATATATACCCATTTAAATATTATTATTATAGGAAGATATTACTTTATTAATATACTTTATGATTCTTATTATAAGGTATTTTATTTTCTTATTATATTAATTACTCCAACCATCTATTATTCTATAAAAGATATAAAATTCAATCCTAGAAGAAACAGGATTACCACTCACATAAACCAATCCTGCAACAAGACCTATGGATTAATAATTCCAAAATTGATTAAGACAACAAAGATATCCAAATAAAAAAATAAATTACCATCATACCAAAGAAAAAATATCCAGAAATAACTCAAGAGTACCCAACCTAGGTGCAAGGGATCATAAACAAAGGACCAAAGGTAGGTTTATTCTTGCGATAACTTGGTACCTTCTCTATAACAACAAAAATGATCGAGGATTTTGAGGTACGCTCAAACCTGTGAAGCTAGGTGAAGTCGATGCCTAGTACCTGCAAGCCTGCATCATAGAGAATAAATACATGTGCATGGATATACATATAAAAGAAGACATTTCAAACAGATGACCAGGATCAATACATCGTGTGGACCTCAGTTATGTGAGTAACTATGACTTTATCCCAAATCATGAAAACACATCATGTGTATATATAAACACAAAGCATGTAGCATCATCATAATGAAGGTTAGAATTTTGAGCATTGGGTTAGACTCTAATCAGTACCAATAATAAATTAACATAATCATGAGAAATATCTCAAATCATCAAGTGAGATACATGATTCATCAAAAGTAAGCTTAATAGAAGAAAGTATAAATAGTCATATA
This sequence comes from Thuja plicata, assembly GCA_018584345.1. Lineage (NCBI taxonomy): Eukaryota > Viridiplantae > Streptophyta > Pinopsida > Cupressales > Cupressaceae > Thuja > Thuja plicata. Next base: position 6,268,593 of record MU227527.1, on the reverse strand, counting down.
TATCAATCAAGTACATATCATATAATATCCTAACTATATTAAAAAGAGGTCTTGAGGGTCCTCAATACATACATGGAGATAAATACATACAAAAATGATACCTTTAGATTGTATGTCTGATACTAGAACCCTCAGGTACTAGCTCATGAAACTATTATTAACAAACTATATGAATAGATCAAACAATTAGTATGAACAACTTAAGCTGTAAGAAACATCAAAATTTCTTACTTCATTGAAAAGAAAAGAAAAATTATTAGGGTTAGAGGGGTATTACAAAATCAATGTTTAACTACATCATCATAATAATCATTTAATTCAACCAATAAAAATGCATGTATTAATGTACTATGACATCATCTTGAAAGTCACTAAAATCTACTAACCATATCATAGGTAATAATGTATCATACATCATCAAATTAAGTACTAGGATCAACATAGAATGAAATACATCATGTCAAATGACGTCAAACCATCTATCTACTAGAGTTTATTCCACAATGTATTCAAATAGTATATCAAATAGGAGTTCTATCATGAGAGTAAGTGGAATGTCTTAATGGCTTGGAATAGTACCCCACAAAATATCAGCTAGACGAACAAATTCAAAATGCAAAACATTAAATACAAGAATCTTTAAAACCCTTATTATAAATCATTACTAAAATTTATTTTCATCAAATTATCTCAAAGGATAAATATATACATGCATGCATGATTCCCATTAAATTTCGTAAGGAAAGCTTATGACATTGTTTCCATACTAAACCTCATTTCAAACCTTTAATATTTCTAATCTTCTATGAAAGAGACATATTCGTAAAGTTAATATTTTATTAGAGACTAGAGAGGAGGGGTCTTACACCTTCCCCCCTTGTCTTTGACTTCCTCTTGGAAGAAATCAAAATCTAGGGCCATAATCCTCAACTTAGGGCTCTACTCAACCATAGTAAACTCTAATTTTATTGATGGGAAATTTAAATTAGAAATCTCATGTACATACATAACTATGTTGAATTTTTAATTATACCCTTAACATTGTGAAATTTAGAGTTTGAGCTAAAACTCATGGTAAGATATATTCTTCCACATCTAGGCACTTCACAAATTTTTGAATAAATTAACATATAATGGAAAAATTTATTTTTAATATACCTAATGCATATTATGCATGTATCCTTTTTATAATTATTTAATTTATAATTTGATCATTCATAGAAATATTATCCAAATTTTTAATGCTTGAAGTATAGATGTATGATAGTATATTTGATACATTACTCTCTTATGTGCAGGACATAATTCAATTGTATCTTAAGCATTACTCTAGATGTTGATAACTCTTAACCTTTAAATTTCATTTCATACCAATTTGATCAAGCTAATTAATATTACCATCACTTCTTAATGTCATAACTTTCAATTACTTCCCATTATGTTCATTTACAACTTCATATTGTTTAGGTAAAAATTTAGTACATGCTTATACAAGGGTTTTACAATATCCTAACACATCACAAAATACACAAGGGATTTTGAGGATGGTCATCCCTAATAATGATGACATAGGATATGAATATTTCATGGGGACCTTCTCTAAGAATCCAATATAAAATTAAATTCCCCAATGCATCTACTCCCTCGTACGACTTGTCAGGAACCCTTCTTGGGTATGACACTTTACAGTGGTCACATCACAAACATATTTTACCAATATTTTTCAAAAACAAATGGCCTCAATAAACAAACTTAAAACCAAAGATAAAAGTAATCAATTCAAAAATTTAAAATTCAAGAGTGACCACATCAGTAAACCTTTAGTTAAAATCAAGTAAAGACTTGTCCTTGAGGCAATTAGGACCATCAAACAAAATTTGGCTAAGTAGCCTAACAATAAATTTTTTCATTGTTGGAAATATCAGGAAAGATAATAAAAATTATCCACAAAGAAAAAATTCACATTTGATCAATAGTTGCACATTATGAGCACTATATGGCCTTATCAAGGCCACTGAGAAGGAGGAGGGGAATGGTGGTTTTATAACCACTATAGTATATACATAAGGGTGGATACTTACCCACAAGGCTAGTTTGGTGGTTTTATAACCACATATAATATAACCAAAAATTGATCCCACATGTCATGGGACATGATAAATAATGATTCTATTATGCCATATTTATGAAGAGCCAATAAAGATTCCACAAAATCCAAGTATAACTATAATAATAGGAATCATCCTTAACCCATCGGTACAGACATTAAAGAGTGGGTTTTCACCATAAACAAATGATTGCAGTACCACCTGTAGAGAATTCTAAATGATAGGGAGGTTGGATGAATCAATTACTAATTCATGCTACTAGTCTTGTTGGAAGACATCTAGAGTGTTTTCACCACACCACTTGAAACCTATAGGATCTTTTCTTGCTTAGGATCCCACATTCTCTCTAGCCAACCCAACTATCATGAAATTTTTCTCTATCAAGCCTAAACTTGATACATTCTTGCTACACTAGCCATTTTCCCTTAAACCACCCTTAAGGCTTCTAACCTCCAAATTCTTGAAATATACTTACATAGGTGTGGAGGTTTCTTTATATACTCCAATTCAACCAACTAGGGGTGTTAGGAGTCCCACCTAGTTCAACTAGTAAGTCAATTTCACCAAAACTTCACAAAACATGCCTAAAAGGCTACTAGCCCATTCTTTAAAAGAACCCATGAATATTTTATTTGGATTCTTGAATTATATTCCAACCCCTCAAGGATTCTTTGGGTCTTGGGTTCACCACTTTCCGTACAGTGCCCTAACTCAAAATGAGTGAAATAAAGGGCTTTTACGCTTTCTCTGGCTACTCTGCAACTTATAAATTTTATACTTAGTAAATGGATTGGTGTTACCTCTCAATCTTCACCAAATATTTGAAAGACTCCTATATTCCAATTCCAAAATGAATTTTTCTTCTATCTATGCACCTCTACAATTTGTGCTCTCTACAACTTGGTCTTCCCTATTCGGGCTCACCACTGGCTCGCCTAGGGAAAGACATTAAAAATATCTCCTCTACATTTGAGGGACCCAAATCCTGCACAATATATACACATGGATTCTACTCACTATTTCCAAAGGGATGTATAGTTTGGACAGTGGGAAAGTGAGCTAGAACCCCATCTCTGCAAACTGCTTGGATAGAACTAGTGACAGTGAAGAAACAAAACTATTTACTAAAAGAACTACAAAATGAACAAAAATCCTAATGAATGCCACAAATAATCAAGAAAAAATATACCCTACACCATGCATGAGTTATAGTGCAATATTTAATCCATTAAAGAGCTACTGTTATCAAAAAATTGAAAAATTGCACACAAAATCACATCTTCATGATTACTCTCAAAATCCCTATCCATACAATGGGTGTCCAACCTTGTACCTCAGTCCAAACATGTCTTAGGTAGGGTGGTGAAGAATTTATTTTCCCTTTTAGGGATCTTTTTAATCAAGTTGCCCAATCTTGACATTGTTGTCCGAGCAACATTTCAAAGTTGCAAAATGCAACTTTACAACTTTTTGACATTTTTTTGCAAAAATCACTAAATGAGTTCTAATCCTTCATTAAACTTCACCAAAGACCTTAAATATGGTTGAAACATGATTCAAACCTAACCTAGACCGTACTAACCTCATGATGACATCATCACCATACTTGTGCATACCAGAGGGCTTTACAACTTCTTAGCCCCTAATTGCACTTTGAAAAATTCCTAAGACTCAAATGAAGTAAACCCTATTGCACCTACTTTGTGGTCAACATGACCTTAATATTAACACAAAAAAAAATTCATAAGGCACACACACAATTGAAACAAAATAGATTTCCCTAGACAATCTATGGGTGTTCCTACACCGTTCTCCCCCTCTACACAAACACTAAGGAATATGAGGAGAAATCATAGACAATTCAATGCCACATTTCTTGAAATGACCCTCCTCCACCCATGTAGCCTCAGATTATGGTTTTTTCTTCCACTGTATTAGATGTTCCATATACACCTTGTGTCTAGTTGACTTCTTCACCCTGGATTCCAATATCCTCTCTACTTGAAGCTTAACTTTGGGAGGTAAGACTTCAGTACTTACATGCTCCAATATCTTCTTACTATTATGATTCACATCTATCATTGGTCCTTTATATTTGACCAAATCAGCCACATTGAACATTGGTGAAATGCTTGACTCTTTAGATCCACCTTGTAGACATTTTGTCCATACTTGGTTATTACCTTACATGGTCCCACTCTTTTCATCTGCAAATTCGATGGCATTCCTTTCTACAACCTAGACTTATTTAGATGGACCATAACATAATCTCCCACTGCAAATTGTACATCTTTTCTTGACATATCCACCTTAGCTTTCAACTTATGAGTAGCCTCTATAATGTTCTTCTTCACTTGCTCTTGTATCTCCTTCATGGTTTGAGTAAAATCCTCTGCAAGGACACTTCTATGCTCCATAGCTCCTAGATCTATGAGCTCACATACACCCCTTGGGTTCATTCCATACACTATCTCAAAAGGACTTCTCCCTGTTGTCCTATTCACACTATCATTGTATGTATACTCAGCTTGTGGAAGGATCAAGTCCCATGTTTGGCCATACTCCTTGGTTAGGCATCTTAGAAGGTTACTTGACACTCTATGGATCACTTTAGTTTGACCATCTATTTAAGGATGGTAAGATGAACCAAAGGACAAATTAGTACCCAATCTGCTCCATAGAGTCTTCCAAAAATGACTCATGAACTTAACATCTCTGTTAGATACTATACGTAGGGCTATCCCATGTATCCTTACAATCTCCTTGAAAAAGAGATGAGAAATGTAACTAGCATCATGGGTGGTCTTGCAAGGAATAAAATGGCTCATTTTGCTAAGCCTATCTACCACCAAATAGACACTATCCAATCCTATCTTGGTCTTAGGAAGACCCAGAACAAATTCCATGCTAATGCACTCCCATGGTCTATTGGGAATAGGTAAAGGTTGGTAGAAACCTATATTACTAGCTCCCCCTTTGGATTTCATACAAACCACACACTGTTATACATATCTTCTGACATCTCTTGTCAACTTGGGATAATAATAAAATCTTTGTACCAACTCCATTATTTTGATGAAACCAAAATGGCCACTAAGACTATCATTATGCTTCTCTTGGATGATATTCTCTCTCATTGAGACTTTAGGGTCACATAATTGATTCCCTTTGAAAAAATTTCCAATTTTTAATGTATATTCTGAGAATTGACTGTGAAAATGATTCTAAAAACCAAAACATACCTTATATGCTTCAGAGAAGTCTTCATCATCTTCATAGAGGTCCTTGAAACTCTCTATACCGATTCTTTGAAATTGTACTTATTGTACTGTCAATATCCTTCTACTCAGTGCATCTACCACCTTGTTCAATTGTCCCTTCTTGTTCTTGATAGATAATGTAAAGGCTTGGAGATATTCGATCAGATTTAAGTGCATATTACTCAACTTCTCTTGGGTGTTTATGTATCTAAGTGCATGTTTATCTGTAAACACCACAAACTCCTTAGGTAGGAGATAATGCCTCCACTCCCTAAGTAACTAAACTAGAGCATATAACTCCAAATCATAAGCAAATTACTTCTTCTTGGCTTCATTGATCTTTTCACTAAAGAAAGCTATAGGTCTACCTTCTTGGCTTAGTACTCCTCCTACTGCAATTCCACTTGCATCACACTCCAATGTGAACAAGTTATCAAAACTAGGTAACAAGAGGATGGGTTGGGTAGCCACTTGTTGCTTCAACTTATTAAAGGTATTCCCTACTTCAAGAGTCCATCCAAACTTGGTTTTTAACCCTCCTTTAATAGTGTCTAGCACTGGTGCACAAATGCCACTGAAATTCCTTATAAATTTCTTATAAAACTGAGCTAACCCATGAAATCTCCTTACCTCTATCCCTATGGTTGGTTTTGGCCAATTCAAGATAGCCTCCACCTTTCTTTGATCCATCTTCAATGAATCTTGAGATACTACAAACCCCAAATACACAAGCTCTTGCTTGAATAACCTACACTTCTCTAGATTGATGGATAACTTCTCCTCCTACAACCTTTTGAGTACAATCTTCACATGTTCTAAGTGTTCCTCTATTGTCTTACAACCACTATCTATGACCCATTTAGATTTCCTTTCAACATGTGACACTAGGGTTTCTCTTCATGAATAGGTTCATCATCCTTAATAGCAATAAATCCAATCTCATCATAATCAATAGCATCATCATCAGAAACACCTTCACTAGCATAGTAACATTCCTTATCCTTGGAATACTTAGGTCTATAAAACTTAGATTTATGTTTAAGAACCCTTGTAGAAAATATAGATGCAAAATGACCTATCTTATTGCATGAAAAAAATTTCAGAGGTAACTTTCCTTCAAACTTACCCTTACCGAGCTCTTTTCTCTTCTAGCGATCAAGGCCACAATTTCATCTAACTTCCTTTCTTCTTCCTATATATTTTCTCAATCATCAAAATATTCACCAAGATCTTCTCGCAAGTCACTTCTGCTGGTGCTCACAATCCCTAATAAAGTATTTTTATTATTGTGCACATTCACCTTGGATGTTGTCTCAACCTTAGGTAATGAATCTCCAACAAATGAGTTCTCATCTTGTTCTACCAACTATCAAAGTTTTTAGGATCAAATTTTGGACTATCCTTCCTAGAGTATGCCATTTTTAGGATCACCTCAAGTTGTTAAGCTTTCTCACTAAGGACCAGATTCCCTGATACCAACTGTTAGGAATACTAGTCCACCAACACAACTGAGAGGGGGGTTTATTCAGTTGTGAGATAGATTATTAAACATTAAAATTTATAAACCAAAAATTTAATCCAAATGATAATACAGTAAATGCAACACCATAACTCAATCCTTGGTTGTCAAGGAAAACCTATTAAAGGTAAAACCCTTATGGGAGTTAGCACCCACAAATAGTGTACTGAGAGTATAGTATCCCTGCTAAAAGATTCAGCCATGTTAGGAGCTTATTAAGGCATTATAGTACATAATAACTGTTAAAAGAACAAACCCTATTAGGATTCAAGAGAATAGTAGGATCAATGCCCATGAACACTACCTAAAGAAGGTTAAATCCACCTTTAGGACTTACTATCTAAAATACAAGTGTATATGCAATATACAATCCAATGAACTATCTGACAGCAACTACCTTTTCTTGATCAGTTCCAATGAAGTCTCTTAATCACAACCTATGCTCTACATCTAACAGACTTAACACAAACAACTTTGCAGCTTCCACACTTTTTCGTTACCACACTGCACAAAAGAAAACAACTTTCTTTTATACAGGTTTACAATAAGCAATTAGGTCAGCCAATTAAGACTTCCCCAATGCACAAATAGTTACATAACCCCTTGCTAAGATACACACGATACCTATTGTAACCACTCTAATTTGGTCTACTCTAACCAGAGACCCTATTTTCCCTAAGTGTGATCATACCCCTAATTATGTCAAGACAATTGCTCAATTAATTGGCATAATTCATTTAAATCAATTTAATCTCCTAAAACTCAAAGTGATCTTATCACTAATTCACATTAATTGCGTTGGCCTATTTAAATCAAATCAAAAGAATTAAATACATGGCTAAAGTAACTAAATAAAAGGAATTAAATAAATCTCCTAATTACAACTTCTCACTTGCAAAATGGAAATTCAATCCATTAGCCAATGAGAGTTAAATCACTTCGATCACTTCACATGGATCACCAAAGATTCAATCTCCACCTCTCTTCACAACTCAATCTTGACCTCTCATTCCTCAAATTCATCTATAAAAGGAATGAATTTTGAGTTCAATGGGCCCCTAATTTTAGAATTTCATTTGCAAATTATGTTGTCCTAATTTATTAATGCATTTTAGCTTAACATACTTAGAATTGTTATAATCTTTCATTTGGAGCATTAAAATGAACTTTGCTTTTTCATTTAGCTAGCATTTTACTTAAATCTTCTATTCTAAGCATGAATGTGTCACTGATTTATGCATAATCTAAGGAAAAATTATAGCATTTATCCTACTCTTCTTAGATAGGAAGCAATATGTCAGTTTTAGTGATTTCTATGTGCTTTTACTCTCATATTTCATGTTTTTCTCACTAATGTAATGACATATTGAAGTATTGTGTTGCATCTTGCAAGTCCCCAAAATACACACATATTGTTACCACACACTCCACAAAAGAAAGCATCTTTCTTTTATACAAGTTTATAATAAGAAATTAGGTCGGCCAATTAAGACTTCCCCAATGCACAAATAGTTACATAACCCCTTGCTAAGATACATACAGTACCTATAACAAGTAATTCCTGGCTCGCATGTAGGAAATTTGTTTGCATCCTGCATATCAAAGCTCACATTTAGTCTGCATCATCTCGCATCTGGAAAACCACAGCTTGCATTTAGGGAATTGAATCTGGGACACTAGACACTTGCACATATGTCATGCCCAAAACTAGGGCAAAACACACACACACTTTTTTTTTTAAGGACATAAAACAACATCAACAATGATGACACAATAAAACTGAAGCACTAAGGGAGGGTGACAACATGGTGAAGTTGCTTCTCAAGCTGAAAGGTCAAGTCATAAATTGAGCCAGGGTTATCGATAGGCGATTGCAGAGTCAGTAATCCAACTCAAAAGATGGTAAGGGAATCTACGACTTAGTACTGTAAGGGCATAGAGGTATACTGACCCCATTAATGGTTGACTTAGAAATCAAATTTTATTAATCCTATTCGATGTCATTGTAATCCTTAAACATTCCCAGTTTAATAAGGTTCTCATAATTACTATATTCTTATCCAATTTTGCTACAAAAGGATGTGTTTAATTTTCTAACCAATTTCATTTCAAAATCATATCAACCTAAAAGTTGTATGTACCTAGGTTAAATATTTTGTACATGATTTATTTAACATAATTGATAATTTCTCTACATTGTTAGTTCATGAGTTAACCTTATTAATAATTGGTTTATATTTGGCAATAAACTTGGTAATGTGAGCTATCATGAAGTGTTATAAGGTGGATAAGTTATACTACCATAACGAGATGTACTAAAGCCCTCTTATACATTAAATTAATTAAGTTAAGCAAATCAATTATCTAGGCCAAAACCCTATTAGGCTATTAGTTAATTCACAATTTCACAATTCAAGAAATAACCTAAACTAACTAATGTTAATGATCCATTTTAAATATCTAACCATCAGATAATATAGACTATTATGTTAATGTGTTGATTCAATACTAAATCTGAACAAGTTAATGGATCTATACATTTTGGCATATAAAAACTAATTTTATTAATCTAATAATTAACTACGCTATTGAATTAAAATTATATCTATATATAAGAAAGAAAAATACATAATTAAAATCTTTTCATCAAAATCTAATCTAATTTTCTAACCTACTAATATCCATTTTGAATCATTAATCCCCTAAAATTTAAATTAACCTTTAAAAAAAACAATTAAATCAATCCTTTAGTAAAACAATTACATTATCCTCTAATGGAAAAACAATTTAATATTTAACCCCTAGAACAAATGAACAATATATATATCCCAATTAACATAATAACATTAATTTAACTACTAGTTGATATCAATGATTCAATTTAATTAATTAACCATTATTAAAAAAGAAAAGACTATAACTCTAAAAGGCTGATTTAATACTAATTAAATACTATATAAATCTTAACATGCTAAAAAGAATCTATTAATGCTAATCCTAATCAAACATCCTAACTAACCCTACTAACTAGCTTAGCTACCCTATCCTACCAACCTACCCAACTATCACATCCCCCTCTCCTATTCCCACAGCCCACTTGCCAAGTGGGTGGGTGTTGGGGTACATAATCTCACCTAGGGCTGAGAAACACTATGCAAGGAGAGCCCTTTTAATAAAGCATTGCATGTCTCAAGGGAGGAGGTGTGGACCACCTTAAGGTTCTCATCAAAGTGTAGGAGATTCAAATATGAAGTCAACCCAAAGTTGACAAGAGAATTTTCGCATGAAAAGGAAGCCCCTTTTTTTTGATATTGGGATAAGCACTGACCCCATGTGAGACCCCACCCAAGTACGCATGGGGGAAAGGAGACTTGTCCTTGGGACAAGGTTTGATGCCAAGTCAGCCCATATATTACGCATGGGTAGAAGGTAAGAGAATTTGTTTAGGGGAAAGATCATAATGACATGTCAGAATATTCCCATCAACTTTTTAATAGCATTTTTGTTAATGTGACTTTTGTCACTATGTCCTTCACCCATTAATGGTAAGGGATGTGTTTTGCAAGTCATGTTAGGATTTTTTTTTTTTTTTATTAATTTAGAGTTTAGTAACTAACAATAAGGTTAGGTTAGGGAGTTAGGACACTAACTCTAATTAGGAAAAATCATCTTGGGAAGGGAATATTATCTGTGCTAAAGAGAATTATTTCCCTTCCCATACAAAATCCAGAGAGCATTTTTGCTCTAAAAATATGGGAAGTAACATTGGAATAATTTGGGTTTATATTTTATCATTGGTTTCTTGATTTTATTATAGGAATAGTTAATTGTATGTATTTGATTTATTTTATTAGTGCAATGTACTAAGTGAGCTATCAATTGAATTTTAATATTAGTTTATTATTATACTAACTTGTTTAATCTACTAGTATTAACAACTTATATGCTATGAAAACTTATACATTGCTTTTCTTTTCATTATTGGGTATCCTTCTACCATGAAAGATTAACTTCATTATTCTAAAGAATAGATTAAAATAGACATGAAACTAAGGACTCTTCAATTACATCATGGTAATCTTTTAAATACAACTGCACATCTTCAAGGTGAAAGGTCTATACCATCAATGGAAAGTATACAATGTTTCTTTCTTAAATGAAGATATTACATTATGAAATAGAGATCTTCACATCCTACTTGATAAGCTTTCAATAAGAACAATAAAACATTCTACAAGAATGAATCTCCATACCAAAAGGAGTAACCATGCAACATTAGAGTTGTTGTCACACAACTATACCAAAATGGAGATTTCTCCCAAGCTTTATCACAATCTTCTTGAATTCAAACCTACAAATACATGGGGAGAACCATGGGAATCTCACCTCCCAACCAAGATCCCAAGGAGACCACCCCCAAGCTTGGATAACCAAGGCTAAACAAGTAACACATCCAAATTCTCGCAACCATCATGTATGCACAAAACAACAATTAACTCCCAACCAAGGCTTCACAAATGAGTTTTCCAAACCCATTGAAGTAGGGTGAAGGTGGTCTTTTCCAAGGAGGAGAATGCCATTGCATTTTCAAATTCCTCAACAAGATTTTTTCCATGCCTTTCCAAGGCTACATTAACATTCCTTCCATATACACCTTTGGTCATTTCTATACCAAAAACAATATTTACAACATGGCTTCATGGAACCCATACTCCATGAAATTATCCCTCTTCTCCAAGAGAAGAGACTCTCACTACAATGGAGAGCCCAACTAACCCCTTCACCCAAGGCCACTTCTTCCCTTCCCAAAGGGTGATTAATGTCTTAAACTCCCATGAACAACACTCACAATCCAAAAGAACAAGAAATGATACAAAATCCAAATGCATTCCCAACCCAACACAATAAAAAAATCTACATACAACAACACTATAAAAGATTTACATATATGAACACCATACAAGATTTATATATTCATAAAACAATAACATACAAATCTAAAATTCAAGATTATTTCTCCATGGAAAGAATCCACCAACCTTGGTCCAAGAAAAATGGCAAGAATGTGGTTGAGAAGAATCCCTTATCATCTTTCCTTTTATTCCTCCAACCCTAATTGTCTCTAAAATTAGAGAGTGGGTGAACACCCACTAAGTCTCTCCAAATCCCTCTAAAAAGACCCACAAAAGTGTACTCAAAACCTATCAATTAATGAGACATGCCCTCTATTCATTTTTGTCTTACCTTTTGTCTCCCCTCTTAATTGAGAGTTTAGTAAGCAGTGTGGGACAAGTTAGATGCATGAGGTCATCTCCATTTTCGCCACTTTTGAAAAGTAGGCATTTTGGAGGGCCATAATGGTGATCTAGGCTTTCCCATAGGTAAAAAATAGCCCCCAACCCAAGGTACCCACCTAGGGTTAACTAATTTTGGCAAATAATACACTCTAGGGTTACTTTTGACCCCTCCAAGGTACCCATAAAGTTCAAATCCGAGTTCCAACTTGATGTGATCCCTACAAGATATCTATATGCAAGTGGGATTAATATAACATCCTATAAGGTTTGGTGATTCTTTCCCAAGCCCTAATTTGACATGTCACCATCGACATGGACAATACAAGTGTCAAGTGACACCAAGAAAATACACATCACATTCACAATGTCCAGTCTACAACAAGAATTTAAACCATTAACACACATTCATATTACATTTACAACAAAGATCACATTACAATGAGGTTTCAACCCCTTATTGGATTAAACCTTGGCTTACTCAATTCACATGTGTTTAGCCTGATTCTCTGAATAATTTCATGGTTCTCTTTCTTGCACACTAAAATTGAGCATCAGTAGTCCAAGGCAATAAAATCACACACACACACACACACACACACACACACACACACACACACACACATACACATATATCATTAATTAATGCTCAAACATGGTGTTTCCATAATCCTAACATTATGACATATCATTCATGCTATTTCCTAAATTTCAGGCATTATTCATGAAATAATCAAATCTAATCATGATTAAGTCTTTCTCATCAAATCCCATATCTAAGCATGTGTAACCAAAATCAATAATATGTTCTAGGTTCTAATCTGCATTAGAATATAATCCAAGTAATATCATCATCATCATAAATTTTAATCCTTGACTTACAAATAAACATACATAAGATAAATCATCAGAGCATGAACTCATTAACTCACAAGTTACACTAATCATTCCAGATCTTATATAAATCATGATGTAGTTTTATCTAAATTGCATAAACATTAATTTTATCAATTATAAAAACACCCAAATTGAAACATCTCACCATTTATCTAAATCAATCATCATATGTATCATAGGGTCAACATCGTGAGTATGGAAAGGGTCGTAAATCATAAATTATCATCATCTAATATAATAAAATCCCTATCAAAAGGGTAAAACCTCCTAATTCATCAAAATGTAAAGCCAATTACTAGGTCTATCAAAATGGTAATTGGAAAGCTATGATGGGTTTGGGGTGAGGCCTCACAACACATGTCATAGAAACTTAGTATTTTTTTATACCCTTTTGGCTCTTCAGTTTGGTCTTGTTTCTATTTTTGGTCTACCTATCATTGTTTCACAACTTTCTTAGAAGTCTACCTTTCATGTCCTTTTAGATTCTCACAGTTGGCCCCAAAACATGTGGTCTTTTCACTTACCAAAACCTCTTGATTCGCAGCTCACTATTAGGGCCTTCTAACCCTTTGATGCTGGAGTCATTCACTCAAAACAAACACAAACACTCTTTTACTACTTGGAAACACCTATTTGGACAATTTGACATCCTTTCGACATAGTTGGAAAACCTTTGACAAAGTTGAGACCCAACTTTCATGGTTAACACAAGACGTAACCAATACCTTGTTGACGAATCAGAGATACCTCCTAGATTACTAAAATTTCAATAAGGAGAGACATCTTGAAATCCCCTATTTGATCAAAGCTCACCCAAAATGTAAGAACCTCATCAAGGATGGAGTGCAAATTTTGATGAATCTAGTGAAGAACATGAAGAAGAAAAAAATCATGGTTGTCATTTTTGTTTATTTGGATAGTGAGGAAGACATATCAGAAGAGGATTATAATAAGCTCAAACAAAGTAGAAAGTTCCAAAAGACCTTGGAAAGGATCATTGGTGAAGATAAAGAGAAATACTTCCTACACTTGGCTTCTCTTGGGGTCAAACTTCCCAAAGACTATGATGTTGAGAGACTAAAGGAAAAGGAGGTACAAACACCTATTTCAATCCTCATCAAGAAATTGACCTTAATGCAAATGGAACTTGTGACACTTGAGAAGGAAAACACCAAACCAACGAAAAAGTACTCTTTGGAACACATATGTCCATTTCCTTTTGACAAGAGTATAAACATGGTTTTGTTTCCTCCTAATATGGAAAGACCCAAATACAACAAGTACATGGGAGAAATAGATCCATATGACCATGTTAGAGAATTTTGCGCTCTAAGGATAGAGTACATGCATGAACCCACATATCTAATGAGGCTATTTCTGGGAAGTCTAGGTAGAAATGCTATGGAATGGTTCTCCAAACTCATGCCATGTGTGCAATCTTTTGAGGAGTTAATCCAACATTTTGTTAAACATTACTCCTATTAGCAATTTTCCCTAATTCTGTCAAGGAAAAGACTAATTAACTAGGATTAAACAATCCTCCTTCACTTCGAGCTCAAAGGCTTAGACAGGTGCACCTATTGGCTTCACTTCTTTCTGTGAATCATAGCATGGATTCCTTCCCATCAAACTATATTTGACAATCATTTAAAGCTCTTAAAACATAAAAGTAAAATGATTTAATTTTAAGAATTGATGATGAGACATGCATAAGAAGCAAACACCAGTGCCTTATCTATTGGGAAACAGATTCAAATAAACATATATCCCCAAAAAAACACTCTAACTCCAAACATACAAAACCCGAATGAAATGTCTTACAAGTCACTCTTTTTACTCCAATACCCAGACATTAGATTCATGCGCAATCCTTGAATTCTTAGAACTTGAATTCAAGATTGACTCTCTCCTTGAAAGAAACTCAAACACAAATTCACCGATACCTTATAACCAGTATATTAAAATGCCTTACAACTTAATAGACAAGAATTTAAGATCAAACACAAAGACATCACCAATATGGACATGGATTCCAATGTTTTTAATTAAAATGCTATCTGAATCAATACATTTACAAAACAAAGAACTCAAAAACAAGACCCAGAATAAGAAAACTACCTTGCAGCATTCATTTCACCATCCATGTATAATTGAGAAGAATAGAGATATAGAGAATTGAGAAGCCAATTTTTGCAAATTGACACATGTCTGTTCCCCCCAAAATATGTGAAAATTCTCTCTTCCTCAATTGCCAAAATTTGATTTGATCTACACCCAAATGGATTTCAAAATCAAAATTCTCATTCTGATAATTCTCAGACCTTTCCAACAGTATATGATACTTCATATTTCACCTCCAGAAGCTACTCGTAATGTTCATTTGAAAATATGGAATAATATGAAAACTATGAAAATTTTGAACATACTACACTTTAATCCCCAAGAACTCACCAGAATCTACCAAGTGTCACTATTTGAGTGGCTCTGTCTGACCTTTGTGAGTGCGGGACTAGGCTTGATCGCTCACTCGTAGGAATTTTTCACTATCCCACCAAGCCTATGTGAGTGTGCGACGAGCTCGGTCGCTCACTCGTGGGCATTTTTTGTTATCCTACCTATCCTACGCAACTAGGTGATAAGCTTGGACACTCACTCATGAGCCATTTGTGAAGCCTCTGTGACTGCATGATGAGCTCGGTCACTCACTCTCAATCCATTCATGAAGCCTTTACGACTGCATGATGAGCTCGGTCTCTCACTTGTGAGCCATCTATGAAGCCTCTGCGACTGCACAACAAGCTTGGTTGCTCACTCACAAGCCATCCTCCATACCACTGTGATTGTGTGATGAGTTGGCACCCACTCCGTGAAAGCATGACAAGTTTCCATGTGTCTGCCATGTCATCACCATCTCATTGCCACCTCACCTACAAAATTTAGATATTATCAAAGTCACCAACCACTTGGCATGAATTTTGAGGAGCCTCATGTACCTGCACATGGAGAGCCTCCTGATCATCTTCACATTTTAATATGTTTGGCCTTTTGTTCTTATACACCTCAGATTTCACCTATGGGATGAATGAGGGATTAATCCCCTTTAATTTTTTAAATTTCCTTGCATGTTAGCACCCAAAATAATGGGGTCTACCACCGCCAACATCCTGCTTCCCAAGGGGCCTACCAAGGAGCCTCTTGGCTTCTTATTCAAACACAGAGTGTGTGTGTCCATATTTAAATATTAAGAAAAACCACTTCCCAGTGTATGTGGGATATTATCATTTTAAGTTTTTATTTAAGCCTATGAATGCTTCCATTGGTTTGATTTATACTTATCAAATGTATTGACATTTGAAATTATTTTTAAATGTCTTTTAATTTCTCTACGCAAGCCTCTCCATTTATTTATTTTTCTAAAAACCTTATACTATTTCCTGCCTTGCGCAAACTTTCACTGGTTGTGTTTGCATCTTGGAATGTTTAAAGTTTTAATATGTTTTGAGAATCTTCTGTCCTCGATACTTTGTGCAGACCTCTAATGGTGCATGCATGAGTCTCCTTTCATCTATTGTGTGGACTTCCCTACTCCATTATCACTCCACCATTCCTTTCGTAGGCTTCTGAAATTCATTACTTTGGCTCTTCAAAACATTAACATTGATTTTCAATTTCACTAATACTGCACAACATCACTTGCCTTTTGTGTCTTTGCATTGTCTTGTTTTTAATGTTTTCATTTTACTGTTATGTGAAAACTCCCTCTAGTCCCCACACACTGGCCTTCTATCCTTTGACAACTCTAAATGTTGCACAGGCCTCCATGCCTCTTCCAGCTATCTCCCTTCATATTCAATGCGGGCTCCATCCTCTATTCTCCCACGCGCAGTTTGTATATGTACTGTATCATTACTATCCTCTGAGAAAAGAATTTTGAAAGCTATTCCAAGACCAAGGATCTGGAGCTTTCCCCATAACCAACATTTTTCACATCCAACATAATCTATTAACTCACTAATATTTTTGAACTACGACAAAACTTGGCTTTTCAACTATCTTCCATTTTCACCCTTCCATATTTTGGCCTCATCATATGGAACCGGACAAGCTGATCTAACCTATTATTGTTAACAAGCTGATTTACTAATGAGAATGTATTTTGGTCTTCTGATAAATTATCAGTACTATGTTCTGCCTGAGAGAGATAATCTCTTGCCTTTGTCACTGCTCGAAGGACAAAAATATATGTGAAGTACAAATTTCTCACACGGTCAGGGTGTTGAACCATGGTCAGGATGTTTCAACACCCCTTCATCAAGAAGAGTTGGATTTGGTCCCCACAAGTTCTTTTCCTCATCTAGTAGATAATCTATAGCAATGTGAACAGAAAAACAAGAATGCAATCCTGAAATAAGCTTGTATAATACTCACCTCTCTGGGGAAGTGTCTCCTAGTAGATCTTTGAGACAATGTTTTCTGTATATAGTATCCAATATTCTTTGACCTGATGGACTATTGTATACAGTGTAACGTTCAAGATTTAGCAGAAGATTCACATATGTCATCTCCGAATAGCCTCTCTCATCATCATATGTCCAAGGGTTATTTGATTCCATCCAACCACTAAAATAATTTTTATCTAGACTTTTGTCAACAATAGCTTGGGTTTTTCCTTCTTGGCATGTTAATTCATCAGTAGGAAGATGTCCAATTGTTGTTTTAAAAAATTTTGGGAACGCATTGTCTGGACATCCACATACACTATAATCTCTTATACAACACATCCCATCATCAGGTCAGAATGGATAGTCACACCAAATCCTTGCCTTAAAATACTGAAAGAAAGGTGTTCTCACAAGATCCTACAGCAAGGGATGTTGAACCTGATTGTTTAGAGTGTCAACGGCCTTGTAGTCACAACAACAATCCTCCATAATTCCAGAGAGCTTGTGTGCACTCATTAAAATTTGGTTCCTTGGAAGCTCAATTTGAGGATCATCATTTTGAAATCCACTTTCACCTGTGGTTTACCAAAATGTAGTCCTCAGTGCACTCAGATCCCAAGATACTATACTAGCGGCCATTACAATCACTTCTTATCAATTTTGCAAATTGATCTAATAGATGGTAATTGGCCTCTAAGACCGACTTTAAAAACTGACTAAAAGACCTCCTAGAGTTCTCAAATCCAGAATACATGAAGTCTTTCATGTTTAAAAATAGTCTGCAAAAACACATCTCCATGACGCTTCTTGAGGCGAGATAATTTAATCTCTCAAGTTGACCATTTTCACAAATCTGCAAATGCACTTGTCAAAACACATGCAAATTACTTTGGATTCACTTCTTGTAAACTTATCAAAACATGTTCTGAGATTTAACCATTGGTCCAAGTAGTAAATTCATATACAAAGAGTATGAATCCATAATTGGTATTCCAAGATAACCATTTGACATAAAACTATAACCCTCTAAAAATGACTATTATGTAAACTTTATTTTGTCCTGCACTGGAAATATGCATAAAATGCTTTTAGTTTTGATTTCACAAACCTATCAGAAGAGACTCTTATAGTCTGAATATTTAAACATGGATTCACTTTCATATAGGTAACATTAATCTTTAATTAAATTTCTTTGATAATCAATTGATCAATCGGCACAAATCTTCAAAGTTAGCATTTCAAAACTTTCAAAACTTTAACGTAGTAAAATGCAGAAACTGGATTTGGAATCAGCTAGGCAAAGTGGTTAAATGGATTGACCAAGGTCTGGAACTCTTCAAAGGTGTATGCTTCCAAGTTCACAATGCAAGTAAAAATTCAATTCTTCAAGATCTTGAACTAAGGTACAACTTGCAAGACCTCAAAGTAGGGCACTTAGAAATCTGCATTTGACACTTACAGAAACATAATAAAATGCAAACGGAATGACTTTGGCAAACTGATCAACTGAAATCACAAGGATCTGAAAATGGGCATGGAGGTTCAATTTCATTCCTACAACATACTGCAACAACCCTAAATGGCATTCCTATCCATCTGGTCAAAGATACAAACCTCTGAAGTGGGTCACTTAGGAAATTCTGAATAAGTGCAAAATGCAAATTTGGGAAAACAACTCCAAATGGCCATCTCCAAAACATGTCCAAACTAAAATATGAGAGATGGAACCTACCATATGTTCTTAATGAAAGGTGAGGAACACATGGCCCAAGTGGTTTCTCCTAAAAAACATCAGGCCTCTTTTTGCAAGCATTCAAAGTAGGCCTTCTCCACAAGCTTTTTAGGGGGTATTAACCTTGCCTTAGAAATTTTTTTACTTAGTAACTCCAAATTTCTCCAAAATTTGAGAGTACTAATAGTGGCTCTATCTAGGGACACGTGCCCCATGCGGACATGCAAAGAATTTAGAATCATTGATAGAAGCAGGCCATCCAAAAAACAAATCTGATTTTTCTCTTCTCTCTTCTCAAACTGGGAATCCTTATTGAAAGAAAACACACCACACACAACTACAACATGCACATTATTTACAAATGGCCCATAGTCACAAAAATTAAATCATCACTTATCTCTGTCAAATTTTTGATTCTGATCACTCAATAGTATGATCATTCTGTAAAACTTGTTTCCAAGCAATTGACCATTCTGAAACAAATTTGTATCACTCATGACACTATCATACTTTTTGCTATTAGTACATCTATAATCTTGTGGCATAACAAAATCATGTATTTTCTGAAAGGAGCCATAATCTAAAAAATATTCTTCATACTCAAAGCATGGTGAACATTCATATGCAATATGATATTCTTCATTATCAATCTCCTTAACATGCTCAAATAAATACTCAACTAGCTACATTGGAAATTTAAAACATTCTAGCTCAACTTCATAACCAACATCATGATGATTTACCTCAACAATTTCTTGGATATCAAAGAAAAAAATTTCACCTTCAACCCCATGCATACTACACACACATTCAAGTGAATCACCATGAACTACAACTTGTGGCTTCAGATTTAGTTTATCCTGAAAAAAATCAACACGCTAAACTGGAAAAAGAAAAAAACTCACAAACTATCGGATAACTGATATGTCCTTGCTGATTTATTTCAGTATCTTTAAAAAATAATGCTTCAACACTTTCTACATCCCATTCTTGCAAAAATGAACATACCTCTGGCTGAAGCAGATAATCTGATGTAGAATCTGAATCCTCTCTTAGCTTCACATAAAATATTTCAAAATGTGGTTCCAATAGATCAGTAGGCAGTTCATTATACATATTCTCATCTTGGCGCATATCTCCTTGATATAAAGCACTCTTATAGGAAACAATATCAACATGAGTAATTTACTCTTGATAAAACATTGATTTCATATCATTAAAAATATCACAACTATCAATGTCCACATCAAACAAGCTGAGATCCATTTCTGGTTCGGAAACAAAATCAGATTTAGTCTCCATATCATTGGAGATAGCTTGCTGAAAAATTTCATAAGTTGGTTCACACAAATTTGAAATTGACCTAACATTAGCAACTTCATATTCATTTTCATGGTTCTTAGGATCAATAACTTTGCATGACAAGTCATAAGATGCAAGCATACAAATTGAAAAACCAATACTATCATCATTGTTAGCTAAAATGGAAGAATTCAGCTTTGTTTTAGAAAAATCAGCATCTTCATAATCGTCTCCAACATATGACATGTCTTCATCTTCTTCAGATGGCTACACACAAACCATCAACTTATCTTGAAAGAAATCAAGGCCATTGTGGGTCCATGAATTTTCTTCTCCAACCAATTGCTCATACATATCCTCGCTATTAGCATCAACAAATTCTGATAGGACTTCATCATTTGAGGCTGAAAAATCATCATCTAATAAAACACTAGCCCCCTCTTTACTTTTAACATTTTGTTTTGAAACACAATTTGAATCATGGTTAGTAAGATCAGCAGGGAGAAAAACATCTTGGCATTGATATTCATTTCTTGGTCCACACATATCTAGTGTGTTTGATACATTATGACAATGATCCCTAGTAGATGAAAAACCCCTTGGGATTATTCCACATCTTAAATTATTTTCAATATCTACTACTGTCATAAAAGCATGATACAAAGTTATGGGTTGCTAATCTCTTAACAAGTAAGTCATCTTTTTACCAAATGCCTCTAAATAAACAACCAAACAAACACCATCATTTGGTCTGAACTCCATAGGGATCTAACCCAATACTTCAGCAAATCTAAGATTGAAATGAGGAGCCAACTCATGATTCTATATTTGTGTCTCCATGAAATTCTTAATTGCTGCAACTGGATTAACCTTTTACCAAATTGATCCAAAAAATATGATCTTAACTCTTCCCACAAAGAGATAGAACATTCCAGAAAGAAAGAGAACCAATACCTTGCATCATCTACCAAAGACTGAATAAACAACCTCATAATGTTTTCCTCATATTCAATATCAAAATCCTCCATTAAGTCCATGAATTTTCTACAATTTTTTTTAACATTTTCCTCTCTCCCACCACTGAATCTTGGCAATTTTTCTCTGATTTCAAGTGGAAAATTATTTGGGTAACCATGAATACCTTCAAAATTTAGAGTTGCATACAATTTATTATTGAAACCTCTCTTCAAATTACAGGGTTGAGGCTGACTGGAACTCATGGCTACACTTGGAGTCATGTAAGGGAGCACATGTAACTCAAACATCATGATATTCATGCTATTACTAATATTTGTCTTAACAGAAATAGATCCTTTAATCGCCATTTTCATGCCCTCAATAAAGACTATATTCTCTTCAAAATGAGCATGACATTAAAATACAACCAGACTTCTCAAAAGTATATAGAATATATTCAACAACCAGGAAGCATTTCAAAATATCACCATTTATTCCTTTTCTTCATGTTATTTCACTTCATAAGGAACTTTTCTTTCACATGAAAATATGAGGATTACCTGAAAGGAAATTTGCAGATGTTGTTCTTATTTCTTTGACTGGAAACTTGGCAGATCTAGAGCCTTCTTTATAGCTCTATCAAGTTATTTTCACATAGAGTCACCACCTCCTTACAGAGGAAAATTTTCAAACAGCAAAAGCCATTTGACACATATATTTTATTTCTGGGTTCTCTCCAACTAGACAAGCTACATAATATTCTTTATAATTACTGCAAATAAACTCTTCCAAGTTATCCTTACATAGATTTGAAATAAAATTTATATTCTATTACTTGACTCTTTCTTTCAAAACTAGAGATTCTAGGACAGATATAAACATGATTGATTACAACCAATCCCCAGTAGAGTCACCATTTTGTTAGTGATTTTCCCTGATTCTATCAAGGAAAAGACTAATTAACGAGGATTAAACAATCCTCCTTTACTTCAAGCTCAAAGGTTTGGGCAGGTGCACCTCTTGGATTCACTTCTTTTAGTGAATCATGGGATGGATTCTTGCCCATCAAACTATATTTGACAATCATTTAAAGCTCTTAAAACATAAAAGTAAAATGATTTGATTTTATGAATTGAAGATGAGACATGCATAACCAGAAAAGACTAGTGCCTTATATATTGGGAAATAGAGTCAAATAAACATATATCCCCAAAAAACCCTCTAACTCAAACATACAGAACCCAAATGAAATGCCTTACAAGTCACTCCTTTCACTCCAATACCCAGACATCAAATTCATGTGCAATCCTTGAATTATCAGAACTTGTATTCAAGATTGACTCTCTCCTTGAAAGAAACTCAAACATGAATTCACAACTACCTTATAACTAGTATATTAAAATTCCTTACAACTTAATACACAAGAATTCAAGATCAAACACAAAGACATCACCAATATGGACAAAGATTCCAATGTTTTTCATTAAACTTGTATCTGAATCAGTACATTTACAAAACAAAGAACTCAAATATCTGAAACTTCTCTATTCCTCAACTGCCAAAATTTGATTTCATCTACGCCCAAATGGATTTCAAAATCAAAATTCTCATTCTGAGACCTTTCCAATGGTATATGATACTTCATATTTGGCCTCTAGGAGTTACCTGTAATGTTCATTTGAAAATATGGAATAATATGAAAACTATGCAAATTTTGAACATACTACACTTTAATCCCCATAACTCACCAAAATCTACCAAGTTTCACTATCTGAATGGTTCTTTTTGAACTTCGCAAGTGTGTGATTAGGCTCGGTCGCTCACTCATAGGCATTTTTGCTATCCCACCAAGCTTGTGTGAGTATGTGATGAGCTCAGTTGCTCACTCACGAGCATTTTTTGTTATCCTACCTAGCATGCATGACTACATGACAAGCTCAGCCACTCACTCATGATCCATCCTCCATACCATTGCAACTACGCAATGAGTTGGTACCCACTCTACAACTGCAAGACAAGCTACCATGTGTTCGCCATATCATCATCATCTCATTGCCACCTCACCTGCAAAATTTAGACATTATTAGAGTCACCAACCACCTGGCATGCATTTCAAGGAGCCTCATGTACCCACATGTGAAGATCCTCCTTCTCATCTTTACATTCCAATATGTTTGGCCTTTTGTTCTTATAAACCTCAAATTTCACCTGTGGGATGAATGTGAGATTAATCCCCTTCAGGTTTTTAAAGTTCCTTGCACGTTAGGACCCAAAATAATGGGTTCCACCACCGCCAGCATCCTTCTTGCCAAGGGGCTCACCAAGGAGCCTCTTTTCTTCTTATTCAAACACAGAGTGTGCATTTCCATATTTAAATATTAAGAAAAACCACTTCCCAGTGTATGTGGGATATTAGCGTTTCAAGTTTTTCTTTAAGCCTGCGCATGCTTCCATTGGTTTGATTTATACTTGCCAAATGTATCGGCATTTGAAATTATTTTTAAATTTATTCTAATTTCTCTGTGCAAGCCTCTCCATTTTTTATTTTTTCTAAAAACCTTATACTATTTCCTGCTTTGCATAGACTTTCGCTAGTTGTGTTTGCATCTTGGAATGTTTAAAGTTTTAACATGTTTTAACAATCTTTTGTCCTCAATACTTAGCACAAACCTCCAATGGTGCATGTGTGAGTCTCCTTTCATCTATTGTGTGGACTTCCCTACTACATTATCACACCACCATGCCTTTTGTAGGCTTCTACAATTCATTACTTTGGCTCTTCAAATCATTAACATTGTTTTTCAATTTCATTAATACTGTGCAACATCACTTGCCTTTTGCGTATTTGCATTGTCTTGTTTTTAATGTTTTCATTTTAATGTTATGTGCAGACTCCCTCTAGTCCCCACACACTGGCCTTTTGGAATTTGAAAAATCAAAATGTTGTGTAGGCCTCCATGCCTCTTCCAGCTAGCTTCCTTCATATTCAGCACGGGCTCCATCCTCTATTCTCCCACACATAGTTTATATCTATATTGTATCATTGCTATCCTCTGAGAAAAGGATCTTGAAAGTTGTTCCAAGACCAAGGATCTGGAGCTTTCCCCATAACTGACATTTTTCACATCCACCACAATCCATTAATGCACTAATAGTTTTGAACTGTGAGTGAACTTGGCTTTTCAACTTTCTTCCATTTTTACCCTTCCATATTTTTTCCTCATCATAGAGAACCAGACAAGCTGATCGTAACCTATTATTGTTAACAAGCTAATTTACTAATGAGAATGTATTTTGGTCTCCTGATAAATTATCAGTACTATATTCTTCCTGAGAGAGATAATCTCCTGCCTTTGTCACTGCTCGAAGGACAAAAAGATATGTGAAGCACAAATTTCTGACATGGTCAGGATGTTTCAACACCTTTTCATCGAGAAGAGTTGGATTCGGTCCCCACAAATTTTTATCCTCTTAAAGTAGATAATCTATAGCAATGTGAACAA
This sequence comes from Thuja plicata, assembly GCA_018584345.1. Classification (NCBI taxonomy): domain Eukaryota; kingdom Viridiplantae; phylum Streptophyta; class Pinopsida; order Cupressales; family Cupressaceae; genus Thuja; species Thuja plicata. The sequence goes on along the minus strand of MU227527.1, from coordinate 6,243,579 downwards.
AAAAAAGAAGAATACAATCCTGAAATAAGCTTGTATAATACTCGCCTCTCTAGAGAAGTGTCTCTTGGTAGATCTTTGAGACAATGTTTTCTGTATATAGTATCCCATATTCTTTGAGTTGATGGACTACTGTATCCAGTCTAACATTCAGGATTTAGCAGAAGATTCACATATGTCACCTCCAAATTGCATCTCTCATCATCATATGTCCAAGGGTTATCTATTTCCATCCAACTCCTAAAATCCTTTTTATCTAGAGTTTGGTCAACAATAGCTTGGGGTTTTCCTTCTTGGCATGTTAAGTCATCAGTAGGAAGATGTCCAGTTGTTGTTTTAAAAAAATTTGTGAACTCATTGTCTGGACATTCACATACACTATAATCTCTTATATGACACATCCCATCATCAGGACAGAATGGATAGTCACACCAAATCCTTGCCTTAAAATACTGAAAGAAATATGTTCTCACAAAGATCCTGCAGCAAGGGATGCAAAACCTGATTGTTTAGAGTATTGTCAGCAGTCTTGTATTTACAACGATAATCCTCCATAATTCTAGAGAACTTGCGTGCACTCATTAAAATTTGGGTCCTTGGAAGCTCAATTTGAGGATCATCATTTTGAAATCCACTTTCACTTGCAGTTTACCAAAATGTATTCCTTAGTGTACTAGGATCCCAAGATACTGAACTAGCGGCCATTACAATCACTTCTTACCAATTCTACAAACTAACCTCATAGATGGCATCTGGCCTCAAAGACCAACTTGAAAAACTGACTAAAAGATCTCCTAGAGTTCTCAAATCCAGAATACATGAAGTCTTTCATGTTTACAAACAATCTAAAAAAACACATCTCCATGATGCTTCCTGAGGTGAGATACTTTAATCTCTTAAGTTGACCATTTTCACAAATCTGCAAATGCACTTGTCAAAACACATGCAAATCATTTCAGATTCACTTCGTGTAAACTTATCAAAACATGTTCTGAGATTTAACCATTGGTCCAAGTAGTAAATTCATATACAAAGAGTATAAATCCATAACCGGTATTCCAAGATAACTATTTAAAATAAAATATAACCCTCCGAAAATGACTATTCTGTAAACTTTATTCTATCCTGACTGGAAATATGCATAAAATGCTTTTAGTTTTGATTTCACAAACCTATCAAAAGAGACTCTTATAGTATGAATCTTTAAACATGGATTCACTTTCATATAGGGGACATGAAACTTCAATTAACTTTCTCTTATGATCAACTGATCAATCGACACAAATATGCAAAGTTAGCATTTCAAAACTTTCTGAACTTTAACATAGTAAAATGTAGAAACTAGATTTGGAATCAGCTAGGCAAAGTGGTCAAATGGATTGACCAAGGTTTGAAACTATTCAAATTGGTACGCTTCCAGGTTTACAATGTAGGTAAAAATTCAATTCTTCAAGATCTTGAATTGAGGTACAACTTGCAAGACCTCAAAGTAGGGCACTTAGAAATCTGCATGTCACTTAGAGAAACAAAAAAAAATGCAAATGGAACGACTTTGGAAAACTGATCAATTGAAATCATAGGGATTTGAAAATGGGAATGGAGGTTGAATTTCATTCCTAAAACATACTTCAACAACCCTAGATGTCATTCCTATCCATCCGGTCAAAGATACAAACCTCTGAAATGGGTCACTTAGGAAATTCTGAATAAGTGCAAAATGCAGATTTGGGTAAACACCTCCAAATGGCCATCTCCAAAACATGTCTAAACTAAAATATGAGAGTTGGAACCTACCATATGTGCTTAATGAAAGGTGAGGAACACATTTCCCAAGTGGTTTCTCCTAAAATACATCAAGCCTCTTTTTTCAAGCATTCAAAGTAGGCCTTCTCCACAAGGTTTTTAGGGGGGTATTCACCTTGCCTTAGAGAAATTTTTATTTAGTAACTCCAAATTTCTCCAAAATTTGAGAGTGCTAAAAACTCCTACAAAATACAAAATAACATAACCATGATGGATCTTTGTAACATGAAGCATTCACCTGAATCCTTTACACACTATTTACAAAGGTGGAGGAAAATCTTTGCAAGGTACTCAAGATCAATACCCGAATCTAAAAAGATGGAAATCTTTATCAACAACTTGGCACCCGAAATGAATTATTCTTTACAAATACAAGATTCACCTAGTTTTTATAGAATGATAAAAAATTCTATTCGTGTCGAAGATGTCATGGTCAAGAAAGGAGAAATCACACTCCAAAGTGATAATAAATCTACTAACTATAACAACAAACCTAAGTGGTAGAACAAGAACAAGAATATTGATAGTGATGGAGTGGTAGAAGCATCGAATGCAAATGTCAAACCAACAGTGTTCAATTTAACAAACATCTTACAAGCAAGCAAAGAAGCTAAGGTAACAACCACAATACCAAAAGCAAACAATGAAACCAACAAGAGTAAACCATGGACTTCTATACCTCAAAGAACATTTACTCCATTGTGAGAACCTCTTGAGACATTTTTGAAGACTCTCTTGGATAATAAATTCCTCATGATACCAGATTTGAAACCATGGGAATCAGAAGTTAAACCAGGATTGTGTAATGACAATGCCTATTTTTTCTTTCATAAGAACAAAGGACATAAGACTAATGATTGTGTTAAGTTCAAACACGCTATACAAGACCTTATTCAGGGAGGCAAAATCAAAGTGGAAGGACATACCTCTAATGAAGATCACACAACATTTAAAAAACCATTCCCTAACTACAAAAAAGGGGAAGCTTCTAAAGGAAAAGGAAATTAATTGAATTACACCTACTCCCATAATGATAATGTGATCAACATGTTGGACATAAAAAGAAAATCAATCAATGTGATCACTATAAAAGGTGCCAAAGAAACATCAACACATTTGAATGTGGTAACTTGAAGTCAGGTACAAGTCATGATTAAAGGATTTAACTCCTCATCTAAGCAAGTGACATCCTCTAAAGCACCTGTTGTCACAATTCCTAAACCAGCAGCAACAAGACAAACAGTTACTATACCATCTCCAAACTATAACTTGGTAAACCAATTGCAAAGAACCTCATCTCAAATTTATATATTTGAGTTATTAAAGATCTCTTCAGTGCATAGGGAAGTTCTTGAACAAACCCTACATTCTGAAAATGTTCCAAAAGACATTGATGTAGACAAGTTCCAGGAAATGGTCAATCATATACCAGCTCCCCATTACCTATCCTTTTCAGAAGAAGATGACAAGTCCTAGACTCATCCACATAACCAACCCCCTCACATTGAAGTCTTGATTCACAAATCCTATTTCAAATGTGTATTGATAGATGGAGACGCAAGGTTGAATATATGTACTCTAAATCTAATCAATAAATTGGGTCTTTTAGAACAAACAATTGATTCAAGAAGTAAGATAACCATCAAGGCTTATGATGAACAAGAAAGATCATCCAAAGGGATCATTGTTCTACCAATCAGAATAGGACCAATTGAACGCAATGTGATTTTTCAAGTTCTCGATCTACCATTTGCCTATAACATATTATTAGGGAGACCTTGGATACATGAAATGAAAGTAGTGCCATCTACTTACCCCCAATGCATCAAAATCCCACATAATGGGGTGGAAGTGACAATTCATGCAGATTCAAGCTACACCTTCAACAATGTTAAAATAGATAGTATGGTTCCTCACAATTAGGAAGTCCCAAAAGAATCCATACCTTCAACCTCTAAAGACATGGTGATGAGAAGCTTTGGAAAGACACTAAAACTTGAAGAAACTAGTATGGGATAATACAAACTAGACATGACGCCATCATTGGCTAACATTCCCATGTCTCCAAGATCTTATGGGAAACCTTCCTCATCTTTCACACCTACTGCATCTAAAGAACAAGAAATTCACAAACCAACTGGTATGGTTAGAGCCTCTACTTCTCAAGAGGATGAAAAAGAAGATAAAATAGTCTTGGCTTGGCTCTATAAAGGAGAATAGAGAGAAAATGAGGTAAAACATGTGGAGATATCTCCCAAAAAGTATGGCAAAGGATATGACCTTCTTAAACAAATGGGATAAAAAGGGAAGGTACCTTTAGGAGATAAAGAAAAAGGACTCATTGAGCATATACACATGGAATTTAGAAACACCAAAGACAAAATAGGGTTAGGTTTCAATAACAATTCAGAAAACCCTACCTCAAGAGATGGTATGATCTTTGACGAAGGAAGTGATGATGAAAAATAAGAAACAAAACTTGAAAAATGGACATATGAAATATTATTACACATTGGTACTGAGGATCCCAAATATCAAGAAGAAAGATATGTACCTACCTTTGTATCACAACTAGAGCATCATGTTCCTTTGTTGTAATAAACTAATGTCCAAGAAGTAGAGGAAGTAGAACAAGACTCTCCAGTAGTCCAACACCTAGAAGAAACTCATGAAGAAATACCCCAATAACAAGATGTACATCCTAACTGGGGGAAATTGGTGACAATTTCACATGTCCTATACTTACCACACTTTGATCCACAAATGGATAATAGGGTACATCAGGTAACTATTGCTGAGGTTCTAAACAGATCTAATGATGAATTCATAGACTCACATGATTATGAATGGGATCACATGTCTGATTCTACCATGGGCATTGAGGTAGATGTGATTCATAAATTTGCACCTCTATGGGAGAGAGGAGAAAGTTCTAATACTTCCCCTAACATCGATGTTGCTCCATAATCAGATGAGATACCCTTGCCTAGGATTATTAATGGAGATAATGGTGCTTTACTAGGTCTAGAGGACATTCAAAGGATACAAGCTATGAGTTTCCATTTGATGAGAGAAGAAGAATAAATCTCAACTGATGAGTCACTAGATTTAGGTCTGCATATTACTAACAATGACCTTAATAATGACAATTCGACTCTTAATGATCTAAATGCTATAGAATCTAACTTAATGGAACATGTCTTGTTAGTTAATAGTCTTGAAGGTGATGCAATGTTGTCCATACCAAAATCTGAATCATTATCCTTGGTAAACCCTGACCTTATTGATTGGACCATTTCAAACCCTACTCCTATCATGAACTTTCCCAATGACTATACTTTGTCTTGTTATCTAAATGATTGTGAACCTTATCCTTCTTCCACCAATGTAAGGATCATGAATATGTCAGAGGAGGATATCAAGTTTCTTAGTCACAAATTGAAAAATAAAAAGAAACAAAGAATTGATGGTGAAAACCATGTTGTGACAGTATCAGATTCTAAAATAGTAAAATAAAATATGTATCTGATGGTGAAAACCTCTCAGAGGTGCCAACAGATGAGTTTCTTGATATCCTCCCTGAACACTTTCAAGAAATATCTTCAGTTCCGATAGAACCAACACAACTAGTTAACTTGGGAACAATAGAATATCCTCAATTTTTTCACCTGGCACATTCCTTATCAGAAGAAGAAAAGATACAGTTCACTGAATTCCTCAAAGAAAACAAGATCAACTTTGCATGGTCTTACACTGATGTGCCTGGACTCGATCCTGAGTTAATAATGCATCACTTATCTATAGCTCCTAGAATTAAACCTGTCAAACAAAAATGAAGAAAGATGCATCCACATGTGGCATTATTGGTCAAAGAAGAGCTGGAAATTTTTTTAAAAGTTGGATTCATACGAGTCATCTCTTATGCATGATGGATTTTTAATGTGGTGCCAATTTCCAAAATAGATAAATCTATCAGAATTTGCACACACTTTAGGGACTTAAACAAATCTTGTCCTAAAGATGATTTCCTATTGCCAAATATTGATATGATTATAGATCTCACAAAGGGATATGATGAAATGGAGGCGTGGTGGTACACCCAAAATCAAAGATATTTGTCCTTCAAAAACCTTCTTCTTGCAATCACTACAAAGGTTTGTGTAAATGCCCTAAAAGATCACCAATCACTGATGATTAAGGTGTCCTACAAGTCAATCTGACCACCAAATGAAAAGGGTCTCAATCACTAAGACTCCAAACTCAAGAAGACAACCAATCCCTGGTTGCTCCTAAAACACCTAAAGGGCAATTTTTGGTTTAATGAGACAAATTGAAGAAATGGTATGAATGAATGAAATTAGGCATGGATTATAACTAATTGGGTCCAATAACACATGTTCTAATAGGTTTTATAGTTCTGCAACTTGATCTTTCAATAGTTTCTTTGTAAAGGCCAAAAATTGCTACTAGCCCTAGTTGTGAGGTTTTGGATGCCCAAAGCTTTGCAAACAAATGAAGGACCCAGAAAAATAAGGTTAATAGTACCCATTTTGGACCCTTTGTACATTCCCAAAGTTCAAGGGTATAGGTGCATTAAATGTTTGACAAACTGCTGCAACTTCATCCTTAAGGAAACCCTCCAATAGGTCAAGTTAATGAAGGAAGTACCCTCAAA